>OZ026564.1:3383722-3393722 GCA_964020155.1 Chondrilla cf. caribensis | reverse complement strand
CCTATAATGATACTCTACATATAGATCGTGAGTATGTCTGTGTAGATTGCAATTAAAGTATATATACATCATAATGGACTTCAAGTATACCCTGGGCTGATTGGCTCCATACCTCATCATATACCTTGCCAATACATACTCTTGAGCTCCCAATGTGGGTATATACCTTCAGCATGTGCGATAGCTGCAAGGAATGTAAGGTTCTTACCCATGCACACAGAATCACTATAGCTACCACATATATACTGTAGTTGAACTCTCATATTAAGTTTGTCAAATGATGATGGGTAAACTGAGCTGAGTACATTGTGCAGTCCAGACAACTAGCTGTAAACACACTACAGCAATTTGGCTGGTATTGACAGGGTCAATGATCCTTTGATAGTATTTCACATGAAAATGTTTGAAATATTTGAACATGAACTCTTCACTTGCAATTTCAGGATGGAGTTGTGGAAAATTCCCCCATTAGGTAGCTTCAATTGGTCTAGATCTCCTGTTACTATAAATACAGGACGTCATACGTATGTGTCACATATAGGATAGTGCTATTATAGCAGTGAGTTCAAAGTAGCTCATCATGGCTGAGGTTGGGAACATCTCTGATAATGATACAGTAACTGAACATCCCTTTGCTAGTGTTCTTGGAGTACAGGGATACACTGCCATGGTGACTGTTCTACTTGTACTTCTTGTTCCTCCTCAACTTTTCCTCTCAATCATCACCATAGCTGGATTGTGTGCTGGGAAGGTATTCAAGAAGGTACAGGCTCAACGTAACATAATGATCACTATCGCAGCCACCGGTTTCATCTCCAGCACAGCTGCATTGTGTTTTGCAAGTGCCTCTTATTCCTTCCTCCACAACCACACCCAAACGGGGGTTGTGTTCTGTCACGGGGGAGCTCTGTTCTCACACATCAATTTCGGAGTTAGGAACCTACTCCTTGTGACACTCTCTGTAACCATTTACATCATCATCAAACACAGTCTTAAGCAAATCAAGGTGAAGTACCTGAACATAGCACTCGGATTGATGCTACCCTATGTGACAATTCTTGGGGTGGCATACTTCATTCCTCCGGCTATTGATGCTAGTCTTCAATTTGATGGTGTTCTTTGTCGATATGAGCTCTCTCCCGGTGGTTATGTGGGGGTTGTAGCCCCCGTGTTTCTGATTGATGCTCCTGCTCGTATTATATCAGTTGCCATGGTGATTGCAACTATCCTGTTCATCAGAAAGAGCGAAATCATCAACGAGAAGCAAATCAAGGTTTCTATGGTGAAGTTCTGTACACTTCTACTTGTGATGAACCTAATAATCTGGGTGTGTGGGTGGGTGGGGCTTGTGCCAATTTTGTTTCCCGACATTGATCGAAATGTACTCCTCTTTCTGACCCTCTATAACAGTTTCCCCCTTAACAGTATTCTAGGTATTGCAACTCCTCTGTTGATGATATGCATGTTCAAACCACTTCGCAAGTCAATCAAGAATATGGGTGCACCGTTCTGCTATTGCTGGAAGAAAGCGGTTGAAGCAACGTCGACGTCAGTTGCCAGTTCTTCCAATGTTGCTAAGACTTCTGTAACCTCAGAAGGATGATCAATGCAATCCAGTTGAATCAGCTTGATTTGAGCATAATATTACATTAACTGTTAATGTTAGATCCCGCATACATTATAATATACACGTACATTATAATATACAAGTATTCATTTAGTTCATTGAAAACTTGCATCTGTATCCATGGCTACATTAAAATATAATTATAATCCCCAAACATGTTAATTGAATTAAATGATTATATAGTAATATTATATAATATATATTTCTCACATGCAACATTATTATAACCCCCAAATATATATATATATATATATATATATATATATATAATATAAAAATTGAATTGAATGATCCCATAATAATAATATTATTATTATGCAACATTATTCTAAATTGCAAATTGCGAGAATCTCAGATGATACAAGTGATCTCAACCTAAAACTGAACATTGATCTTAGTTTACTACACTACACACGTACTTACATTTTCACAAACACAAATTTGGCATAACATCAATCCCACCCAGACAATACTTCTCATGTCTTACACACTACACATGTGCTGAATGCATGAATGCATGTACACCGGAAATTCATGGAAGGTAATTAATATAGTAAATCACGCACACGAATGTACATTGCAAACATACATACGTATGTATGTATCAATCTTGCCTGCCTCCGAAATGACAATTTCAATATAATTATACAAAATTAATAATTTTTCATATTGCTATTATTGTAATATTACAATAGGCACACAACAGAAGTGCTATACAGTTGTACCACGTTGAGAATATGCACAGATACAAACATTAGGTATTGTAACTCCTCTGCTGATGATATGCACGTTCAAACCACTTCGCAAGTCAATCAAGAATACGTGTGCACCGTTCTGTTATTGCTTGAAGAAAGCAGTTGAAGCAACCTCAGTTGCCAGTTCTTCTAATGTTGCCAGAACGTCTACAACCTCGGAAGCACAATGCAATCCAGTTGAATCAGCTGGACTTGGACATAAGTGTTGATATTAGATCCTGTACATACATATATACTAGCTACAATATGTGCATTATATTATAATGCACATATGCATATTGTATGCAATGCAATATGCATGCAATGCCATACGTTTGCGTGTATTAACATTTAATGAAGATGTTCATAAATGTAAGTATTGAGTTAATTGAAAACTTCTGTATCCGTGTCAACATTAATTTATATAATCCTCTTCTCACATGCAACATTATTCCAAATTGTGAGATGAATCAATTACAGAGAGAAAATATCATTGGGTATTTACATTGCATACTATGGGGAGGTGCATGCATGTGTCTCACAGACATAAATTGCAAACAAGCACTAGCCTCTAATGATACTCTACATCTTGAGCATGTCTGTACAGATTGCAATTAAAGTATACTGTATATCCGGAAATATTGGTGGTGATTTAAATTTGGCAATTTGGTGGTCACGGACATAACTGCCAAATTATTATTCGTCAATCAACACTTGCGGTTTACCATTATCAACAATTGTTCTGACAAACCGCCAAATTTAATTTCCGCCAATAATGCATTGGGCCAGATTTCAGACAAATCGCCAAATTTTATGACTGCCAATATTTCTGGATATACGGTACATCATGATGGACTTTGAATATACTCTGGGCTGATTGGCTCAATACCTCATCATAGTACTTTGCAATACCCTCAAGCCCGCAATGCAGGTATATACCTTCAGCATGTGCGATAGCTGCAAGGAATGTAAGGCTCTTACCCATGCACACAAAATCACTACAGCTACCACATATACTGTAGTCAAACCTGCATGTTCATATTCAGTTTGTCAAATGATGATGGGTGGACTGAGCTGAGTACATTGTGCAGTCCAGACAACTAGCTGTAAACACACTACAGCAATTAGTCTAGTATTATGACAGGGTCAATGATCCTTTGGCAGTATTTCATGTGAAAATGTTTGTAATATTGAACATGAATTCTTCACTTGCAATTTCAGGATGGAGTTGTTGGAAAACTAGCTGTAAACCCACTACAGCAATTAGTCTAGTATATGACAGGGTCAATGATCCTTTGATAGTATTTCACGTGAAAATGCTCGAAATGCCCTAAGTAGCTTCGATTGGTCGAGTTTTTCTAGTACTATAAATACAGGACAACATACATATGTGTCACATATACGTATGATAGTGCTATAGTAGTGAGTCGAAAGTAGCTCATGGCTGAAGTTGGGAACATCTCAGAGAATGTTACAGTAACTGAACTTCCGTTTGCAAGTGTTCTTGGAGTACAGGGATACACTGCCATGGTCACTGTTCTACTTGTACTTCTTGTTCCTCCTCAACTGTTCCTCTCGATCATCACCATAGCAGGACTGTGTGCTGGGAAGGAATTCAAGAAGGTACAGGCTCAGCGTAACATCATGATCACTATCGCAGCCACCGGTTTCATCTCCAGCACAGCTGTATTATGTTTCACAAGTGCCTCTTATTGCTTCCTCCACAATCACACCCAGGCAGGGGTTGTGTTCTGTCACGGGGGAGCTCTGTTCTCACACATCAATTTCGAAGTGAGGAACCTACTCCTCGTGACACTCTCTGTAACCATTTACATCATCATCAAACACAGTCTTAAGCAAATCAAGGTGAAGTACCTGAACATAGCACTCGGATTGATGCTACCCTATGTGTTGATTCCTGGGGTGGTATACGTCATTCCTCCAGCTATTGATGCTAGTCTTCAATTTGATGGTATTCTTTGTCGATATCAGTTCTCTCCTGGTGGTTATGTGGGGGGTGTAGCCTCCGTGTTTTTAATTGATGCCCCTGCTCGTATTATATCAGTTGCCATGGTGATTGCAACTATCCTGTTCATCAGAAAGAGTGAAATCATCAGCAAGAAGCAAATCAAGGTTTCCATGGTGAAGTTCTGTACTCTTCTACTTGTGATGAACCTGATAAGCTGGGTGTGTGGGTGGGTGGGGCTTGGGCCAATATTTCCCGACATTGATCAAAATGTACTCCTCTTTCTAATCCTCTATAACAGTTTCCCCCTCAACAGTATTTTAGGTATTGCAACTCCTCTGCTGATGATATGTACATTCAAACCACTTCGCAAGTCAATCAAGAATATGCCTTCCCCGTTCTGCTATTGCTGGAAGAAAGTAGTTGAAGCAACCTCCGTTGCCAGTTCTTCCAATGCTGCCAAAACCTCTGTAACCTCAGAAGGATGATGCAATCCATGCAGTTGAATCAGTTTGACTTAAGCACATATCAACTGTTAATATTATTAGATTCCGTGTTTCCATATTTTATATGCAGTACACACTAGCTACAATATGAGCATGCATACATGATTGTGTGTTTTAATATTAATTTCAATGAAGTTGTTCATAAATGTAAGCTTAAGTATTACATAGATCATTGAACACTATGGAGGTGCACGTATGTGTATTACATGCAGACTATATTATTATATAATATTATTGTATACAAGAAATAGCTAATGATACGTACTCCACATATAGCATGTCTGTGCAGATTGCAAATACAGTATACATCATACGATTATACCCTTGGGTGATTGGCTGGTGTGACCATCACATGCAACATTCATATACTTGAATGGATTTTTGTATGGTTTCTTACAACATTTGTGATTGCCAATGCAAAGCAATATCAGGGTATATATAAATAATTATAATACAACAGTACACTGTATGAAATATAAGAATTCACATGAGCATGAAATATATATGACAATTCTGATAGACTGTAGCATGTGCTCCATTGCAGTGTGCCTTTGGGACAAAATCTGAGAATCACTTTGTCCTGTCCCGTGGACCCACAACAGTGTGACTAACAGCTGTGTACCATGAAATCAACGTTCCCATTGTCTGTTGGTTGTTTGAATATCTGCTCAATAACAACATAACAATTAAGGGCCAATTACAGCAGCAGCTGTATGTTGCTATGGATGTACAACAGCTATTGTTTATGAACGATGTGTTCAAAACAGTCTGAACCTATTATCCTATAGCATATATCTGGCACTCTTGCTATGTAGGAGGGTCTATGCAGGAGAGATCTACTTTACTAAGTGGTACAGTTCTAATCACAAAGCACGTGAGGTCTACATACATACTAAGTAGGAGTGGTCCACTTACCTAGTGGGACAACTGAATCTTCATGACATGACATGATGAGTGGTCCTCTGCTGTTGACACTCGTTGATGGCATGTATGTGTGATACACCACTTCAACCAACACCCCCCCCCACACACACACCTATGTGCACAAGTGATCTCAATTATGAGCTTCAATTGATGATTATTACGTATGTGATTCTGAGTGACGGGTTAAATTTTCACTGTAACTTTACTGTAGTACATGCATTGATGCTTGTATGCATCCTAAAACTGAACATTGATCTTAGTTTACTACACTACACACGTACTTGCATTTTCACAAACACTAATTTGGCATAACATCAATCCCACCCAGACAATACTTCTCATGTCTTACACACTACACATGTACTGAGTGCATGAACGCATGTACACGGGAAATTTATGGAAGGTAACTAATACAGTATATCACACATAGCTCGCTTTAAACCGAGTTTGACTCAGGTTTGACCCATTTTACAGCGTCCATATGAAAAGGGTAATATATGCACGTTGTATACATGCATATGTATCATTCTTGACTGCCTCCGAAATGACAATTTCAATACAAATCGACAAATTTCACTATTGCTATTATTGTAATAATTACAATTGGCACACAACAAAAGTGCTACAGTTGTACAACGTTGAGAATATGCACAGATACAGACATACAAAGATAGACTGAATGTTGGTGAGTATATGAAACAGTACAAAATGATGGGAAAAAATTATGAATATGTACATTATGCACTTTGATGTGAATTTTCCACAAGTGGATACACACACACACACACATGCACACACGCATGCACGTACGCACGCACACACACACATGCACATGCACACACACACACACACACACACACGCACGCACACACACACACACACACACACACACACACACACACACACACACACACACACACACACACCTACGTACATATGCGCTAACAAATGTGAACTCTCCAAATATTAAGGAAATAAAGCACATCCAACACCAAATGCCACCTACCATACAAGCATCAAGCACATACATACAAGCACAAAAGCACGCACAAATACTTACAAGCACAAAAGCACATTCATACAAGCACCAAAGCAAACAATTTACGTATATTAATTGAATTTACATTGTCACAGTTGATACATTTCGTCTTCCAAGTCTTCCAATTCCTGTTTCTTCTCCTCCGGTAGGGGCGAAGTGGCTATTCTGGCACCAGACCTTGAGTGCAATAACAAAGAATGCTGTTAACGAGCATCACAGTTTGACTGAACCAATATGTACGTACATACGTACACTAATTTGTTATCAGTACGTGAAATATCCCTCCCAGTTTGCTTTCCACGCTGCTGAAGTACAGTTCAGAAGGATTATGGACTGAGAAGTTTTCAACTGTAGTTGGGAGAATCTGTTTAAATTTGGGAGTGTTGAGAAATGCAGTCTGGTGAAGAGAGTTCTTCATCTCAACATTTCGACCTTGTGGGGTTGCTTCACTGCTGAAGACGACCCACGGGATTGAACTGTCCAGATGAAGAACTCTCTTCACCAGACTGCAAATCTCGATGCACCTGAATCCACACAGTTTTACCCAACTACAGTTACATTTCAGTGCTGGGATAGTCCTTACAGTGGTTCTTGGGTATTGCCTGAATACAAGCAAGTACCAGAATTTCAACTCGAAGTGTTTTCCGTGCACCTTGAATAAACCCCATGTATATGCCTACAGTGAAACCTTGTTATTCCGACACCTCTATAATCCAACATTCTCTCTAATCCGACCACTATATGAGGTACAGTCACCATACATAAGTATGGTAAGAGCCACTCCATAATCCAACAACCTCCTAATCCAATAATATTCTCATGTCCCATTGAGTGTCGGATTAGAGAGGTTTCACTGTATATGTGGATACTGTTGGTACTGTTCTATGGTACACGATAATATGTACATAGTACATTTATCACAGGCTCAATCATACCACAGATGATGTGATCATACACAAACAAATACACACATACATGCATAAGTACATTAAGGCACACATGCATAGGTAACGCATACACGTGTGCACGCATACAGGCAAACACACACACGCGCGCACACACACGCACGCACACACACACACACACACACGCACACATGCACACACACACACGCACACACACACACACACACGCACACACGCACACACACACACACACACACACACACACATACACCACTCACTGTGGGTGCTCTATGTGCTGCCTTTGCGATTTGATCTCCACTTCTGGATAACCTCCTTGATAACTTCCTTGGTAACTTCCTTTATAGTTGCTGGCTTTGTCCGATCTGTGAGAACACAGTTTCTGCTGAAATTTGATCGCTTTCTTCAAATCTTCGTCAGCAGTTTGTAAAATACAGTCAATTTTTCTCTCATTTATGACAACCTTCTCCGAAGGTCCAGTGGTCTCGTCTTTGCTGGAAGAGTCGGTAATTACCTTACCATTAGTCTCCGACGGTGCACGTTGGTCGCTTGTCAGAGGAATTTTGATTGTGTCTCGTAAATGAAGGAGTTCTTTAGACCATAAGCGATTAAATCGCATCAACTCTTCAACCTGCGTAAGAACAACAAATTAGAGACACACATACACACACGCACACACACACACACACACACACACACACACACACACACACACACACACACACACACTATTCAACTCACAGAAACATTATACTTAATGGATAATCCTACTAAGGTATCTGTTGGCTGTACATCATGTTCTATGAAGCCTTTTGACTCTAATGATCTGTTGAAAGAGCCGTAAGACCTATTGGAAGGACTGGAATTGGCTAAAGTAATTCGACTAGAAATATCCATGTTGGACGCCGCCATTTTGGAGGGAATGGTATTTCCGGCATTACAACTGTTGACTTCCGCTGACAACCACACATAACAGCCGGAAGCGAGGCGGGTAATAATTTGCCCTCCATTTTGCCTCTGTACAGCGAACCGTACAATGCGTTGGTGTGTCAACATGCATTCACTATTGTGTACTCGAACGGACACAGCTGGTTGCTTGCTGTATAGCCTTGTACCTAAGACCATACCTACAACCTGTCATGTTATACGTAATTCCTTAATGTCAATACGTTGTCTTGCCAGATGGGCTGTTTATGGATGGACCAACCAATGGACTGACAAGATGAATGAAAACATGTCATACACACACATCTATTTGACTAAGCCGTCATGCATGGTGTGAATGCTAGGCTACTAGTGAAATTCCTTTGATCTCAACAGGGTGTAATTGAAATAATAACACAATCACGCTTCCAATAATTGATTGTGCCAGTGTTTTTCACTTGCCATTTTAGTATGAGTCAGTGTATGCACATCAATGCTCTGCCTGGATGACTTTTAAGGCTATCTGGACTGTAAATATAGTCATGTTCTTCATAAACCTATACACAATGTAGGGACGAGAGCATTGTCCCTGGTTGTAGCTACAGGTGCATACGTACGCACACATACAGCGTGAACTTGTTAACCAACCACCGCTAAATCTGCCAACCCGCTTTATTCACCGTACATTTTTAGAAGGAATAGCTTTTATATGTAATAATAGTAATAGGTTATGTTTACTATGTACGTTTATAGTTAAACACAGTGAAACCTGTGTATAAAGGCCACCCAAGTGACCAGGAAAAAGGTGGTCTCTAAAGACAGGTTGTCTGTGTAGTTGAGTTGACACGGTGGATAGTCCAATAGTGGTCACTTAGGACAGGTGGTCTTTATACAGAGGTGCCTTACTGTAGTTGAGTTAACATAGTGGGTAGTCCACTAATAGTCACTTAGGACAGGTGGTCTTTATACAGAGGTACTTTACTGTAGTTGAGTTGACATAGTGGGTGATTCAATAGTGGTCACTTAGGACAGGTGGTCTGTATACAGAGATACTTTACTATAGTTGAGGTGGACAGTTCAATAATAGTCACTTAGGACAGGTGGTCTTTATACAGAGGTGCTTTACTGTAGTTGAGTTGACATAGTAGCTATACCTGTTCTACTGTATTCATTCCCTATACCCGAGGCCCAGGGGTGGTGCAATTATTTCGTATAATGTGCACAAATGAATGCATTTAACAATTTCCTTTGCTTAAGTAAAACTGGCCACCACAAACAGATATTGTTTACCAGATCACAACTTTTGCTACTTATGTGGGTCAAGTGATACCATTATTCATAATCACTGTAATATGAC
>OZ026564.1:3376222-3378722 GCA_964020155.1 Chondrilla cf. caribensis | reverse complement strand
GATATTTTTAAACCGTACAGTAATACCATAGTATGTACATAATTGTTACTATAGTACATACACAGTGTGTTGCATGTATGTACGTATTCTTATGTACGTATGTGATATCGAAATTCATTCATCTCATTCATTGCTATGATGTTAGTCTTACTGGGGACTCTTATTAATCACAGAGTTGTCGTAAACTGAACTTGGGATAATGTTTAGTGGTTTACCAGTCTTCCCCTCAAAGGTGTGGAGGTAATCCAGTCCTACACAGGTTTCTGTTTCATGCTGCTATTCACGTTTGAAAGAAAGGAGTTGTGAATGATGTTAGTGTCTTTGCATACCAGTATTTTGTGCATAAGAGGAAGTGAACAGTGTGTGTGGTGAATGTATGCATACATGTGCACGTTGAATGACTGCCCCTCCAGTCCACTTGCGGATGGTATGTGATGAATGTACTCTAGTGAGTAATTCCCTGGTTGTATTCTGTGATACTAGTGGGCATATTGACACGATGACCAGATGGCCAGATAGTGCATATGTACCAATGTCATTCAACAGCCATCTCTATAGCACTCCCCACAGCTACCTATGTATATCCCACTATAACTGCCCTTCACAGCTCTATCCAAACTGTACTTTTCACAGCTCTATCCAAACTGTACTTTCTATTCCCAACTGCTCTTTTCATAGCTACGTATATCCCATGTGCACTTTTCACAGTTATTGTTATAGCGCCATCCCTGAAATTGTAAACTGTTTACTGTTCATCTAGCACATTCTGAACTGTTTACATAAGCAGTGCTATTCTGTGCCAACTAGCAGGTGTGTGGTATTTCCTCCACTCAGGTAAGTGTGTATTGTTGATTCGTAGTCACTTGGGTGTGTTGATTTGAGTCCATTAACTGGTCATTGTCTGCCCCAGGCACCTTCATCAGAGCCTGTGATAAGCACTATGCTACTCATCACCTCTTGGGATCACTCTAAAAGTCCAATACTTGTAACTGCTGTGGAACCTGTGTATAAAGACCACCCAAGTGTCCAGGAATAGGTTGCCTCCAAACTCAGGTGGTCTTTATACAGAGGTGCTTACAGTAGTTGAGTTGATATAGAGGATAGTCCTCCAATGGTCACTGAGGTGACACATATAACACACACGCACACACACACACACACACACACACACACACACACACACACACACACACACACACACCACACACACATTCACACACGCACACACGCACACGCAACACAAACACACACCACACACACACACACACACACACACACACACACACACACACACACACACACACACACATGCACACAAATGTATGCATGGTTGATAAGCATGAACTCTGAAGAGGTGGACTATGATTTGATAGGCTGTCATCCCATGAAAGACTAACTGAGTATAATAGTGTTAATGTGTGGCAGATGTGATGTGGATTGTCCATTGTTTATGACATTACTGTTCTTGCTGAAATCCTCATTCATCTGTAATCTGTAAATTTAATTTGTATTCTTATATCTTGTGTGTGGGTGTACATACATGCTTTGAGGTGTGCGGAGTATAGGTGCTTTGTGTGTGTGTGGGTGTGGGTGTGTGTTTGGTGTGTGTGTGTGTGTGGGTGTGTGCTTGGGTGTGTACATGTGAAGTGTGTGCATACCAACTGTGTATGTTAGTATGTCTATGTGGAAGCATGGGGCATGTTTGTCTGTGTGTTTGCTTTTGCTTGTTTCCCTGCACAAGTGGTGCTGTGTGGAAATAAATAGTTTCTCATCTCTGATGCATACCATTTGTACTTCTTTGGGGATGGTTGGAAGATATGAACGTGTATTGGTGAACATTGTTCATGCAAGCTATTTCAATTATTGGCCTTTTGGTTTGTACTGCACTGAAATCAATTAAACACCTCTGTGTGTGTGTGTGTGTGTGTGTGTGTGTGTGTGTGTGTGTGTGTGTGTGTATTGTACTGATCAATGACATACATACATGAGTACACATTCAAGCACCTCTGCATGTGCATTTTATCATGTCTGGTCCTACATACCTCCTAATGTATAGTCTGCACACATACTTACATACACATACTTATACATGTATGTATGAACATACATAATTCAATAGACTCTATGCTTCTATCTCTCTATGGTATTAGTGGGTAAATTTGGGTGTGTCTGTGTTAATTTGATTAGCATTCCCTTTGTTGGCTTTGGTTCAGGCCCTGAGGTATTTGGGCACGATGGCGGGTGTACAAGTGGGCGTGGCTGTCTGTATAGTGTGGGTTGACCCTGTGTTCAGTCGTGTGTGTAATATTTAATGCTTAGCTTCCAGCATGTCAACACGGATATATGCAGTGTGTGAATGCACATGCCTATGTAGGTATATAGGTACACTTTTTATGACTTCTTAACCACACATACATGTACGTACGTATGTACATAAAAATGTATTTTATTCTTTCTTGTAGTGTTTATAATAAACACGCGCACACACACACACACACAC
>OZ026564.1:3363722-3373722 GCA_964020155.1 Chondrilla cf. caribensis | reverse complement strand
TCCTACGTACGTACATATGTACTATATACCTGTACCTTCTGTGTCACCATTCAGAGTGTGTTCCTGATAACTTACAAGTGTTCCATATTCCATTACACATCAGTCATGCACCACTACCTTATTTGGTGTTCAACACATACACATGTAGTTAGCACCAATTCTCTATTGTGTGTCTCTGATATTGAAGCACACAGTGCCAGTATGACACTGGTGTGTATACACTGGATACAACTGTGTACTCACATCGTATTGTGAGGAATGTGGCTGGAAATCCTACTGTACATTCAACACTTGTTGATGAATGAGATTTTTGGTGGAAATATGCTTGTTTATGCAAATCTGACAGATTTGAGAACATTTCCTACTGTTCACAATGTGGTAATCTGCTAGTGTGAAATTGCAACTGAACCTTGGTAATCCAACACCCAGCAGTTGAACCTCGATTATCCAACACCCGGCAGTTGGACCTTGATAATCCAACTCCCTGTAGTTGAGTCGTGATGATCTAATGCCTTTCAACATAATATTATTCGGTGAAACCTTGATAATCCAACACCCTGTAGTTGAACCTTGATAATTCAACACTTAACAAAAATAAAATTGATAGCATCTCACTGTATAGCCTGCAATGGCTGTTCATTGGTGGATGATGTTGATCGGTTCCACCTCTTTCATACAGAGACTCCACCCCCAATCTACGACGACAAGAGTGATGTTACCGGATCTCCAAGAAGTACAGGAGGCATGCACGGAAGTTCTTCTGCATCGTCAGGTAGGTGGGGCTTAATGGTGGGCATTGTCATGAGGTGGGTGTTACTTGTCAGTGGGCGTAATTGGCTGGTTTTCATGACCAGCTGATAGAAGTGAATAATCAGTTGGCATTTTTAAATTCAGAAAGAAGGCGTGGTCGACTAGCCGACTGGTAGGCGTGTTCAGCACTAATAAGTGTGATTACCTGGTGATTTGACTAGACAGTGAATGTGAATAACCATGGTAATGTTATCCGGCAAGTGGGTGTAGTTGGCTTGTATATGTTATGAGTTTGTGGGTGTGGTCGGCTGGTTTGTGTAATTAGCTGGTGAGTAGGGTCAACTACCTGTTGAAAAATCCGTTTATTGTTTGTGTTGTGTGTGTGTGTGTGTGTGTGTGTGTGTGTGTGTGTGTGTGTGTGTGTGTGTGTGTGTGTGTTTGTGTGTTCATGCATGTGTGGATACGTACTTGCCTGTTTGTTGTATAAATGGGTATACTTACATACATACGTACATGCTTGTGTGTAGTTTGCCAACATACGTATGACACATGATTCCTAGTACGTAAATTACTCCCTCGCCTACCTGTATACATATGTTAGTGTGTATTTTACTATATCCTTCTCTGATTTTAGTTGGTTCACCAGTCAATTCACCAATGTCCTCTTTGCCTCCGCCTCAAGGCGAGATGTGTGGTGAGTTGTTGACCATTTGTCCAAAATACATGTGCATGTGTTCCTACATACGTACGTACATATAGTACGGATCACAGAAAAGTATACGAAATTAACTTTTGACGCTTAACGTTTTTCGGTTAACAGTTAGCGGATATCCACCAACTGTTAACTGTCAGTGGTTAACAGTTAACCCTTCGCAATCGTATTCATAAGTCAGTAGGACGTTACAACTAACACAACCCTTCTTATGCTGCACTCTAATGACGGTTGATCTGGACTTGTTATGCTCACAATCCTTTAGCAGCTTCTGCAACTGCATTGAAGTTACCTCATCATTCTCTCGAAGGCGATCTTCAATTATCAGGTATCAGCTTGAAAGGTCCACCAGCTCCAGGAAGACGACTAACTTTGCCATACTCCCCATGATTGTTATAGAATCTTTCAAAGCGAGCAAATTCGAGCAAAACAGGAAAGTAACAAATCCAATGAATAGCGGGAGACGAATCTATGAATATACAACTACGTATGTATTTGACACTGCAGTTTAAAAAGTTAACTGTTAACCGTTCACGGTTAACGGTTAGCAAATGTCGGTAGACATTAACGGAATAAAGTTAACTTTTAACTAATTAACATTTACTTTTCAATGATCTGTACCATATGTACATAAGCATGATACATACGTATATTTTCTTATATTGATTACGTGTGGGAATGCACCGTATTGTTGCACTGAACTGTACCACATTGACACACAGCTTACAATTTATGCACATGCACACATGTACACACACAGACACGTACAGACACACACACACACACACACACACACACACACACACACACACACACACACACACACACACACACACACACACACACACACACACACACACACACACACACACACACACACACACACACACACACACTTGCACCCAGTAAACCTCCATCCCTGCTTTTCTCATGTGTACAGAAGACGTTGTGCCCGTCACCTACACTGAGCCTCCGTTTTGGTGTCAAGTGAGTTACTACGAGATGGCAGATCATGTGGGGGAGAAGTTCCAGGCTGCAAGACGTGTCCTCACCATTGACGGGGGGACGGACCCAAGTAGTGACGACAGGTTCTGCGTAGGTCTCCTCTCAAACGTGAACCGTGACCACGTCATCGAACAGACAAGAAGACACATCGGCAAGGGCATCAGACTATCCTACGCAGCAGGAGAGGTGTACGTGGAGAATATCAGTGACAGCAGTATATTCGTGCAGTCACAGAACTGTAACATCCGTCAACGCTGGCACCCGGCCACGGTTTGCAAGGTCCCCCAGGGATGCTACCTCAACATCTTCAACAATCAGGAATTTGCGGAAATTTTGTCCCAGATGGCGCACCGGGGATACCAAGATGTCTACCAACTTATACACATGTGCACTATAAGAATTAGCTTTGTTAAGGGTTGGGGAGCTGAGTATCGTCGCCAGAATGTCACCAGCACCCCGTGCTGGATCGAACTAACCCTCAATGGCCCTTTACAGTGGCTGGATAAGGTTCTGGTTCAGATGCAGCCACCAACGAAAGGGATCACCTCATTCTCCTAGCTCCGCCCACTCCAGCAAACCTCTCTCTATTCTTTTTTCACCTGTCCAGTAAAATGCTACTTATCTATGTCACCCGTGCGCACGTATGTACCTGTCACACCGATTGTAATGTAGCAAGTCACACACAAAGTGGTAATATTGTAGTAATTTGAGTATTCTGTTTACCTTAGTACTTTCCATGATCTATCGTCACTCACTACTAGCTGCGCTCTTACTTTCTGCTTCTTTGTACTTATGTATGTATACCATTAGTATTTATTAATCCATATACACTCTCTGTATTACAGACACATAATATTATATCATTCTAGCATGCATATTATTATTGTAATGACAATAACATTGATGATGATAATAACTTGAAATTAAATGCTTTAAAATGTATCTTGAGTGGTGATTGTTAATTGAATGTATATATATATATATATATATTGTATGCCACATCACTCGGGGAGAGGACCTGCATATACAGACACACACCCCAACGCACCCGGAGGGCGTACCTTGGCTCCAGAAGGAGGACCCATGCGGCCCGCTTCCGCACCATCGAGTAAGTGAAAAAACAATGAGAGTAGTGGTTTTTCACTGGCACCCGGGGGGGCTCCCACCTATATATCCTACATACACCTCTCATGTACTTTTATATGTATTATAATTATAATATTATATAATATAATTGATGTGAATTAGATCAAGGTGTATATATGATATATATCATTGTGATAGACATATGCATAAGGGGTGATCACAATGTGGGTGTAATCGATCTATGCTCAATTGTAATCTGACTATAGATCATAATTATACATATTATGTATAAGGTTTATTATGTATATAACGTTATATATGCTGATTAAAATTATCACTTACAAAAAGATCAATACAGAGGTAATTTGAAGTGTGAGCTGCACAAATCTCTACAATAATATCATTGTAACAGTTTAATAATTATTTGTTGCTTTATATTATATATAATATACGTACATTGCAAATAATATGTATATGTTGTGTTACTATGGTAAAAGTAAACTAATAAACTTTTATTATATTATTGGGCTAGAAAAAGATGGCCGATTTCAAAAAGCGGTGAATTAATTAGATATATATTTGGCTACAATTCGAGTGTAACAGCTTCACTGAACGTATTAACTCCAGTGAAGGTTTTTCTAAGCTTAAAGAGACGCCCAAGTATTTCCGAGTGTGGGGACAGTAGCCCCATGAGTTTTTTTACCTCAAATTACTTTTTTATTGCTGATCCAACTCCCACTCAACAGTATATTATAGTAATACACTGGAACCTCTCTATTACAAACCTCTGAAACGTGGAAAACTCTATAATAAGGACACCATTCTGTGTCGCAGTGTAGTACTGTAGCGTATTAAACAAAATTAATGACCTCTGAATTGAGGAAACCTCTGTAAATAAGGACTAAAATTAAGTGTCCTTAATAGAGAGGTTCCACTGTATACAATTAATACTATTTTTACATACATATATCAATGCTTATATTAGTAACACCATAGTTATACTGTATTTTTGATAAATACCAGCGGCAGTACATAGTGAAACTGAGTACAGCCAAGGTGTAATGGATTTTAACACATCAAATGGTGCATCAATTATAAACGTAAATGTCACATTTACTAAGAAAGGAACTCCTAATAATCAATAAATTTCTGCCATGATTAATACTACCAGTGAAGACCATCCAGTGAAGGGGTGTGTGCCCTGTGGAGGGAGAGTGGTATGAGTGTAGCATGAATGCACTGTACAGGTATTTGAATATCTTGGAAGATCACTTGTACACACACACACACACACACACACACACACACACACACACACACACACACACCACACACACACGCACACACACACACACACACACACACACACACACACACACACACACACACACACACACACACCTTTCCCATTCCAATGTCATCGGAGTACTGTTCCCACACGTAACCACTTGTTCTGTAGATTTTGTACATGTTATCAATAACATTGTTTCTACAATAGCAGGTAGATAATAATAATGATCTATCACCTGAAATTGTATTAGTTTGTATACATGAGCATATGTAATGGAAATGTTCACTGAAACTCACACACACAGGCACACACAAACAGGCACACACACACACACACACACACACACACACACACACACACACACACACACACATACACACACACAAACGTACACACCACACACACACACACAGAACACATATGTATGTACACACATACACACACACACCTAAGCTTCTTGTACAGATTCTGTGCAAGTGTTTGGTGAGGACCATTGATCTTGGAATAGTGATGGAGTGATTTCAGTGCCAAGTAATTCATATTAATCCAAATACTACCTCTCCAATAAGGAGGATCATGTTCAGTGTTATACTGGAATAATATACAAAAGAATACAAATATAAACAAGATTAGTAAATCATAGCATTTTATATCAAACTACGTAAGTGGGATGCAGCAACATGAGCAAACACCCTCACCACACCCCCACACCTACATACATCCACACACTACTACTACTATATACATATGTACGTCTATAAGACACACAGATCGTACAATATGTACATACGTACATACTTTATTGTAGAAGGGATCATTTCTGGCCAAACTCCTCAAACCAAACTTAGTCCACAGCAGCTGGGATGAGATGGAAGTGGGAAGTAATGCATACTAGTTGGAATATAGCACATGTACCGACACACAAAGTACACATATGCACAGAAGCTCATACACAGACAAGCACACACACACACACACACACACACACACACACACACACACACACACACACACACATGCACATGCACACACACACACACACACACACACACACACACACACACACACTCACACACACACACACACACACACACACACACACACACACACTCACACACTCACACACACACACAAGCACACAGACACAAAGTGCATACACACAAGTACACACATACAGTACATACATACAGTACATACATAGACACTGTAAGCACACAGACAAGCACACCTGTGCATTTTCAATATGGTTTAGAGTCAGTTTTAGCTTTTCAGAGCGAGGGTCAATGATTCCAAGGAGGAAGGGAAACAGGTTGATGTATCCGAAGGTCTCCACAAACCCTTCACTTGGAGGCTTCACTACCCTACGGTACTTGTATGCTGAGGACAAAACATTATTATGTGACATAAGAGCTCCACGTTCGGTATGTACTGGGTGCACTGTGTGTATGTATGCACTGTGTGTATGTATGCACTGTGTGTACTGTATGTACTGTGTGTACTGTATGCACTGTGTGTACTGTATGTATTGTGTGTACTGTATGTACTGTGTGTACTGTGGGTACTGTATAAACTGTATTATACTGTGAGTACTGTATGTACTGTGTGTACCGTATGCACTGTGTGTACTGTGTGTACTATAAGTACTATAATATTAGATATGTACTATATGTACTGTATATACTGTATAACAAAATAGGCTTGTGTATGCACTGTATTTCAAGTTTGTGTGAACACTACATATGAACTGCATATTAAGCTGCATGTACTGCACATTGAGATTATTTAGCTACGTACATACGCATGTGATATATACGTACATACGTATGTACAGTATACATGTACATACATACTGTGTGCACAGTACACTCACGCTCCTCCACAACTGCCTTCTGCATCCCGTGTTCTGTGGTTCTCTGAGGGAAGTGCTTGACCAGCTTGACTTCGTTGCTGTGTAGACCATAGTCGCTGTAGACCTGAGGAGGACGCGGTATGTACGTAGGGTATGCATGCAGTGTTCTTCCCAGGAGGATTGCCAAGTACATTGTAGTGGCAGGTGCACCATACATGTACGTACATGGGTATGTCATATGTACTGGATGGAGTTACTGTCTATGTAAAAGTGAGTGTGTTGTTGTACTGTAGTGGATAGAGGTACCATTCACATCTGAAGTATTACATACGTATGTATGTGCATTGTAGTGGATAGAGGTACCATTCACATCTGAAGTATTACGTATGTATGTATGTGCATTGTAGTGGATAGAGGTACCATTCACATCTGAAGTATTACGTATGTATGTATGTGCATTGTAGTGGATAGAGGTACCATACACATCTGAAGTATTACGTACGTATGTATGTGCATTGTAGTGGATAGAGGTACCATTCACATCTGAAGTATTACATACGTATGTATGTGCATTGTAGTGGATAGAGGTACCATTCACATCTGAAGTATTACATACATACGTGTGTTGTAGTGGATTGGGGTACTGTCCATATATGAAGTACGTATGTGTGTTATACTTCACTGAACCCATTGGCAGTTGAGAGTAGGCAAGAACACGCCATGTAACTAGGAATCTACCACACATACGTATGTATATACGTACTTTACACTCAACACATCAAATCGTTTCATTTGAATTCAATCTCAATCTAATGCCTAGATACGCAATCTGGTTAAGGGAGGGGATTTCCCTGCATAAATGTGTTTTGGCTACGTGCAGAGCTTGATCAGACCATAGACACTCTTAACTACGTAATGATCAGACTACCACACCCACTTGCAGAGCTTGATCAGACTACCACACCCACTTGTAGAGCTTGATCAGACTACCACACCCACTTGTAGAGCTTGATCAGACTACCACACCCACTTGTAGAGCTTGATCATACTACCACACCCACTTGAAGAGCTTGATTGGACTACCACACCCACTTGAAGAGCTTGATTGGACTACCACACCCACTTGTAGAGCTTGATCAGACTACCACACCCACTTGTAGAGCTTGATCATACTACCACACCCACTTGAAGAGCTTGATTGGACTACCACACCCACTTGAAGAGCTTGATTGGACTACCACACCCACATGTAGAGCTTGATTGGACTGCCACACCCACTTGTAGAGCTTGATCATACTACCACACCCACTTGAAGAGCTTGATTGGACTACCACACCCACTTGAAGAGCTTGATTGGACTACCACACCCACATGTAGAGCTTGATCAGACTACCACACCCACATGTAGAGCTTGATCAGACTACCACACCCACTTGCAGAGCTTGATCAGACTACCACACCCACTTGTAGAGCTTGATCATACTACCACACCCACTTGAAGAGCTTGATTGGACTACCACACCCACATGTAGAGCTTGATTGGACTGCCACACCCACATGTAGAGCTTGATTGGACTACCACACCCACTTGTAGAGCTTGATCAGACTACCACACCCACTTGCAGAGCTTGATCAGACTACCACACCCACTTGCAGAGCTTGATCAGACTACCACACCCACATGTAGAGCTCAATTGGACTACCACACCCACATGTAGAGCTCAATTGGACTACCACACCCACATGTAGAGCTTGATCAGACTACCACACCCACATGTAGAGCTTGATCAGACTACCACACCCACTTGTAGAGCTTGATCAGACTACCACACCCACTTGCAGAGCTTGATCGGACTACCACACCCACTTGTATGTACGGCTTGATCAGACTACCACACCCACTTGCAGAGCTCAATCATACTACCACACCCACATGCGGAGCTTGATCGGACTACCACACCCACTTGTAGAGCTTGATCAGACCACACCCACTTGCAGAGCTCGATCGGACTACCACACCCACTTGTATGTAGAGCTTGATCAGACTACCACACCCACTTGTATGTAGAGCTCAATCAGACTACCACACCCACCTTCCTCTTGCTGTCCCAATGAAGTTTGTCCAGTAATTTGTTGTCCGTCAATGTACGATACCACTCGCTGTAGACACCATCTTTCTCTGTCAACAAGCAATCAAAACAAGATTATTGTCTATTAACAAACTTATGCATAAAGTGGTAAACAATACTAGAAGTAGCCACACTTGATGTGCTGTGTACAAATAAACAATAGTCAGAAAAACAGACACACCCACTTGCACCACCACACCCACTCACCTCCGACAGCATCACCAATGTCACTCATCACACTACTAGCTAACGCCAACCAACATCGCAAGTCAACATGACGCTCTACATTAGATGGGTGAGTAGCACGAGGGGAGTCATCCAGTCCAGACGACAATGTCTAGATGGATTGAGATGGTGTAAAACACACATGTAGTATACAGAGTTAGTATACAAAGTTATACACATAGTGTAAAGTTAGTATACAAAGTTATACACATAGTATACAGAGTTATACATAGTATACTGTTATACATATAGTATACGTAGTTATACACATAGTATACAGATTTATACGCATAGTATACAGTTATACATATAGTATACGTAGTTATACACGTAGGGTACATAGAATATACCTTAGGGTTTAGTTCCCTGTCTGTGGTAGCATTCCTTCCTCTCCACCTGTATGTTGTGGGGAGTGGTCCAGTCTGTGTAAACAGCGAAACAAAACAATAAAAAATCAATACAAACAACAACACAACATTCATTCCAACGTATACTAACAGTACTGCGTACTCTCTATACTAACAGTACTGTGTGCTCTCTATACTAACAGTACTGTGTGCTCTCTATACTAACAGTACTGTGTGCTCTCTATACTAACAGTACTGCGTGCGCTCTATACGAAAAGTACTGTGTGCTCTCTATACTAACAGTACTGTGTGCTCTCTATACTAACAGTACTGTGTGCTCTCTATATTAACAATACTGTGTGCTCTCTATACTAACAGTACTGTGTGCTCTCTATACTAACAGTACTGCATGCTCTCTATACAAACAGTACTGTGTGCTCTCTATACTAACAGTACTGTGTGCTCTCTATACTAACAGTACTGTGTGCTCTCTATACTAATAGTACTGCATGCTCTCTATACAAACAGTACTGCATGCTCTCTATACAAACAGTACTGTGTGCTCTCTATACTAACAGTACTGTGTGCTCTCTATACTAACAGTAC
>OZ026564.1:3296222-3358722 GCA_964020155.1 Chondrilla cf. caribensis | reverse complement strand
AACTCCTCCCCATCATGCCTCTTCCATCCATACACGATAGTTGGATCATTTTGATCACAATTGTGTCGAATGACAAATTCTTGGTTTTTATGACTCACCCACATCAATCCAAACATGACCGAGCTACATATATACATAGGGGTATAAACCAATACCCATCGTATATGTGCATAATGAAATAAGAAAATGGATTAGTCTTATGTTACCAGACACACAAAATGGCCTCCGTGGTCTATTTTGAAGTCTGAATTCACAGTGCAGTACTAAGCGCATACTAAAGATGAAGTATTGGACGTATGTACATACTTACTCAGGAACTCTGGGTCTGATTCCAAAATACACACCAGATCTGAAACAGAAATGGAAACAGTATCTGAGTAGTTTCAATACATAACTGGAAACAAAAAAACTAGATAACGGTCTAATACCAGTACTATGGGTACATACACTCACCCATGCATATATGTGCCCACACATACACATACCAGCCTTTTCACAACATACAACAAATGCATATTCACACGAGTATTCATACGTACATACATGTGTGCACATGTACGCAATATACACACATGCACGCACATGCATGCACACACGCACACACACACACACACACACACACACACACACACACACACACACACACACACACACACACACACCTATATGTCCCCCATAACCTTTTCAGGTAGTCTGTGGAACTTCTAACACTCTCCGACATAATCGGTGGCAAATGCAATTTGGTGTTCACAGGAGATGGCGCCAAAAAGTATAAAACAGCCGAGGATAATAGTGTTCCCACAACCACCCCAATAACGCCGTACGCTATCCACTCCGAATAGTTGTTGACTTTCTGGGAGGACGAGCCGCCTTTATGTGGCGTTGATTTAGGTCGACTACTGGGTGCATCTCGTCTATGCCTCAATTTCTGAAAATAAAACGGATAAAAACCCCTCACATAACGTTGTTAGTCACCAACAATATAATCGTTGTGAGCTAGACAATAAACACTCATCCCCTGCAAACAACAACATATACGTTATAGCTGGCTACAACACAGAGTTTAATGTATAGTACCTTTTCTTTCACGGACATGCTCTATATTGCCAAGTATATACATAGACGGATGTACTTCAAACCATAGATACTCAAACCATCGACCACTGAGACCATAGATCAGTTCCAATGGTGTGAGATCTTGATTGATTCCAAGCGCCGCACGCCGAGGAAATAAACGCCCAAGGCGAAAATTATCAAAAGGGGCTCATCCAATCTATGGTCTACTTAAATGAAATGAAGGCGCTCATTCAAAGTTGCCCAAGCATTCCAAGTTATATATATGTACCCCACTACAACCTATACGTTTATACATACACACGGTATGTGGTTGAATTCACTCATGGATGTACATTTGCATACAGTCGTCCGAGGTTTTGGTTTGATTTTATTCTGTAACACATCGTTGTTCCTTGATTTGAATAACGATTGGTGCCTCTCTCTCTCATATGATACAATATCATGGAATTTATCAACTGGCAGTTACATTGCTACGAATGAATCCTTTTACTACAATTAACATTGTCATTAATAGAAAAAGAACACAATGTATTTCACCATAATAATATGAAGCCGACTTAGTATCATAAAGCACAAGATGCCAGCATTGTAAGTATGTTAACAAGTGAGAGAGCGAGTCCGCTACATCAACAACTTCCCATACTTGAAGAAGACCTAAGGAGATAATTTAAAACAGCAATACATAATAATTATACTTGAGTACAAAATAGGGTAGCCCTGTGCAATAATGGTAAAACCTATATTGTGGTAATAGGCATCATTGTATGACAGATGTACACACACACACACACACACACACACACACACACACACACACACACACACACACACACACAAGTAACTCACAAAGTAAAGGGCCACGATTCCGATGATGACAAACAGATATTTGAGGAACCCTAACTTCCTCGGGGTGAGTAGAAACCTCAAGAGTTTCACATTGGTGTCAGTATACGGGGGATAGCGACCCCTGGGGTGAGGGTGAAAGGAGTGAGGTGACACATGTACAGACTTCCGACTGATTTGCTTCGAAAACATTTGCCAATGAAGAAGAACACAGGATAGTGCAGAAGTGAAAACCAATTACTTGGAATCTAACATTTAGTGTCAAATGAAGGTGTAGTGCTCCATTTTGAATGGGATAGTGAAATGCTATGCTTTAGTATGAGTGGAGAGGACTCTGCTGTGGCTAATAAAAGCTATTGAAACAAAGATGATTACACTTCACCTGACCCCAGTTAATGTTAGGTGCAATAAATATAATCTATATATGCACACACACACGCATGCACGCACGCACACACACACACACACACACACACACACACACACACACACACACACACACACACACACACACACACACACACACACACACACACACACACACACACACACACACACACACACACACACACACACACACACACACACACACACACACACACACACACACACACACACACACACACACACACACACACACACACACACACACACACACACACACACACACACACACACACACACACACACACACACACACACACACACACACACACACACACACACACACACACACACACACACACACACACACACACACACACACACACACACACACACCTTGTGCTTTGCAGATAAAATACTTACTTTGTTATAAAGTCCATCCCAGTGAGTGTCTTCAGACAAGGTTTCGTGTGTGAAAAGGTATCAAAGGTGTGTTTGCCATGGTAGGCACCAAAACCACTGTTCCCAACACCCCCAAATGGCAAACTTCTCACTGTATTGGGAGAGAGAGAGAGAGAGCGAAGAGCAATCGTCCAGAATTATGTACTAACCTAAGTACTTACTAGGCAAGTTGCATTGCACGTATATACATACATAAATACATATACCAACATACACATGTACATGTACGTACATACATACATGTGTATGCACATACGTATGTTCAAACATACGTACATGCACACACTCACCAGCAGCTTGGACCAAGCAGTCGTTAAAGACGACAGCTCCTGAAGAGGTATAAGTTGTTATCTGATCTCTGTTGTGCTGACTATCAGTGAAGAGATAAAGAGATAGGGGCTTCTCTCTGTGGGAGACAACAAGGACACCACACTGAATGACAACAGGAAATGAAACAAAGAAGATGGTGAACCAATGTGCAGAAATGAAGGTAGAACTTAGACAGTGAAGTCTGGATGAATCAGACCTCTGGGGACACTAAAATACAGTGGAGTCTGGATACGTCAGACCTCTGGGGACACTGAAATACAGTGGAGTCTGGATAAGGCAGACCTCTGGGGACACTGAAATACAGTGGAGTCTGGATAAGGCAGACCTCTGGGGACACTGAAATACAGTGGAGTCTGGATACGTCAGACCTCTGGGGACACTGAAATACAGTGGAGTCTGGATAAGGCAGACCTCTGGGGACACTGAAATACAGTGGAGTCTGGATAAGTCAGACCTCTGGGGACACTGAAATACAGTGTAGTCTGGATAAGTCAGACCTCTGGGGACACTGAAATACAGTGGAGTCTGGATAAGTCAGACCTCTGGGGACACTAAAATACAGTGGAGTCTGGATACGTCAGACCTCTGGGGACACTGAAATGAATTTCACAGTCAGAGATCAATATTCTAAACAAAGGATTGCTGTGACAAGCACACTCCAATGACTTGTACAGAAATTTCCACTGGACTCAGTCTGACTCTACCGTAAGTTACTACAGCGACGCTATCATGAAATGAGTATGAAACTTGCTTAAATTCACACATCCACGTGGACATGAAAGTAGAACTGCACCTGGTTCTGATGAACTCCACGGCTTCTTCGATGCTGTCCACTGTCAAAAGAGGTAATATTGGTCCGAATAACTGAATAGCAAAGACACAATCCTCAGTGAACTACACATACATCAACCTCCGCACACATGTGCACACATACACACACCTCATCCTCAAATAGAGGATCATCTTCCTTAACATCAACAAGAGTGGGAGCAATGTAGCGATCTTCTTCGTTAGTTTCCCCTCCACAGACTATTTTACCTCGAGATTTCATCAGTATGCCTTTCAAACGCCTGGGAGGAGAATGGTTAGTTTAGCAAGTACTCTTGGTTAGCACACACTCCTGGTTAGTACACACTCCTGGTTAGCACAAACTCCTGGTTAGCACACACTCCTGGTTAGTACACACTACTGGTTAGCACAAACTCCTGGTTAGCACACACTCCTACCTAGTACACACTCCTGGTTAGTACACACACCACACTCGGTCCCTAGCTCATGTACAATATGTTAACCATTACAAATAGCCAGTACCTCTGATAGGAAGTACAGATTCTGTGCATCCTTCAAGGTAGTTACTAAGCAAGTGGACTCTATAGCATTCTCATGTATGTATTATTGTACATTTCAGGCAAATAGAGCTTGAAAAGAACAAAAAGTCTACACAGCGACGGACTCGACTTGAATTTTGCAGTTATCCGAGGGCATATTATACAAATTGGTATACAACAGTATACAAACAGTATGACTGGGTGCAGATAGCGAGGTTTTCGCTTAATGGAGGTAAAAATGTATTGTGCAGATTCGTTTTACCAGGAAATGATGCGGATGGTGAGGGAATCGGTTATCTGAGGTGCAGATAAGCGAGGTCTGACTGTATATACATACGTACGTATTATAACACAAAACTGACTGAAAGTGATTGGAGTTCACAATCCTTCCATAGTCGGTAGACTTTTCTGGCTCTCCTCTGAAGAAGGTATTCAGGGATTTCTTCACTCCCTTGATAAACCTCTCCTTCACCTTGGAGTGGCACAGCACGTAGTCCGGAGCAATACAGGTCTGCCCTGCATTTGCACACTTGGCCCACATTATCCGGCGAGCAGCTACTTCAATGTTGGCATCGTCCATGACTACGCTGGGACTGAATGGGATACAAGAACACACCTTGAAACAATGAATGTACACGAGTCATGTGTCTATATTATATCATGAACAGTACGTATGTGGGTGTATGTCTCTAAGTGTAAAATTTATATATATATATATATTATGTGTAAGTATGTACTTATATATACAAATATGTATATATGTACGTACTTTATCTGTATTTATGTGTACATATAGTGTGCATGTATTTGTGCATGCATGAGCATTTATAGGCCTGTCTCTCCAAAATAGGGACTGCCCCTCTGAAATAGGTACTGTCCCTCACAAATAGGGTCACTTGACATCTACGTATATTATGCCAACGCTGCGTACACACCTCTTCCCACCCAGCTCAAGAGTGACTGGGGTGAGGTTCCTGGCGGCCGCCTCCATCACAAACCGCCCCACTCTGGTGCTTCCAGTGTAGAAGATGTAGTCGAAACGTTGCTCAAGGACCTTCTTACCCACCAAAGGTCCTCCAGTGACCACTCTAAAACACTCCTACACCGAGAGAGTTACAATATCGCAAACATCACAATAAGTACACATTTATGTTCACACACTCCTTCAATCTATGCTCCAGTAAACTCACTGCGTCAAGGTACTTTGGAAGGTATTTTGCCATCAGATTTGATGTTGCCACGGAGATCTCAGAGGGTTTGATGAGAACAGCATTTCCCCCCGCAATGGCTCCAATCAAAGGGAGAAGAATCAACTGGACCGGATAGTTCCAAGCGCCAAACAGGGCCACGATTCCATGTGGTTCAGCTACTGTGTAAGGCGTACTCATTTGAAGGAGGGTGGGGATGTCTTTCTCTGCCGGCTGTGGAGCCATCCAATCGTCGAGGTCTTGAATTGACGTAAGTAAGTCGCTATAGACCACTGCATTCTCAAGAATGAAGCTCTCTCCGCTGGACTGAACAGCAACAACAAAAACAGAAATACGTATTAAGCTCCAGACTGAACAACAACAACAAAAACAAAGTCTGTCTGGAGTAAACTCCAGCAACAACATCAACAAGTATGGAGCCCCTGGAGGGAACAACAACAAGTATAAAGTCCCTTGAATTAAAACAACAACAATAACAAAAACAACAACAACAACAAGTATAAAGCTTCCGTGGACTGACTGTGTAAAGAGAACAAGAAACAATCAAAACAGTGCAGTTCAGATTTGATGAAATTTTAACCTAAACATAACATAAAAGTTCAGGGGCAAAAATTTGTGATGTACGTACGTACGGAAAACTCGCACATTTAACAAAAAGTGTATTGTTTGTGAGTGCCTACACAACCTTTACAAGAGGGTACTTTACACAATTAACACAAGTAACACCAAACATTAGCTACACCTGGTTGTGTTAGCTAAATGTAGTAGTGAAGTTTTAGACAATGTGGTGCTGGGTGTACAGTTTCTGTTTCGGGTTGAGAACTTGTCTTGTGACCTACCATGAAACTAGATGTGCAACTAGCTTGTGCCCGCCTACGTGAAAATACAACTGGACAACATGCATGTACGTACTTGCATGCAGGCAGACGCGTACAGACCCACTGGCAGACAACATACACAGACATGTGAAGAAGGTAACCTTTCCGAGGTCCTGCTTAAGAGCCGCTAATATGTCTTTCTCACACTCTTCAAAAAACAGCTTGAGCTGTTTCAATTGAGTTCTTCTGTACCCTTTACTGTAGGTCTTCCTGGTGTTGAACCCCTTTCTCAGTCCGTCAACAATCTGCAAACAACAACAACAACAAAATGCTACTCAATTTGATTATCAAATTCAATACACAGTAATTTGAAGTCAGGATGAATCAATTATTTAGGGTAGAGTGTAGTCTAGAACAGTCCACCCATGGGGGGAGTTAGGCAGATTGTGTTTGCCAAGACATATGGATCTACTTCAGAGAGATCGATATTCCAAACAAGAGATTGTTGGCAGAAACTTGCACATTTTAACTTCTTCGGGAATTTGAAATAAGCCAGTTCAGTTACAGAGACTTCCTGTTCATGACAGACATTCACTGCCTGAGAGATTCCACGGTTCTTCACTTTTCTCCCCTTATAAGCATTAGTATCACTGATTTAAGGTTTTAACCTACTGCATTGTCAGGTGCTGGTCAGATCAAAACTGCTAGTTCACAACAATGCATCTAGTACAGTACAGCCAGACCTCTTACAGCAGCACATTATATAAGGAGAGACTTGTCATAACATGTATTGTTGGCACTGATGTATTCACGTACACAGTAGTCGTATTGGTTACAACAACAATCAGATCATAATGACAGGGAAAGTAAGGAACTAATGGTGCTGGTGTGGTCCGGCTAATGGGTCTGGCTACGCGAGACTACTTACCATCTTGCCTACACATATGCCTACACGATAAAATATGACGGTTACAAAAGTGTCCAGTCAACACTAAGATAGACTGTATAGAATCGGTTAAAGTGTACTCAGATCAGATCAGGCATTAGATAATTCAGAATGTGGGTATTTGTGTCCTGTACGGTTGAAATGAGTGACAGAGGTGAATTAGGAATGGGCGTATACCGAAAAGCGTATTCAAGTATTGAATCACCTAGCTATGAAGATAACAGAGACATCAGCTCGCATCAATGGCTCGGCTTAATAGCTAGTGCTTAAGTTTGTCACTGAACCGAGTTATCCCGGACAGTTTAACCTACACAGTAGTAATGACGAATGCTGGCGGTTAGCGCTGCCCAGAGTGTCGGGATTCCTCAATGTAGGAACACGTTACAAGTCACAGGTTAGAACACACTTATTGGTGACTACGTACCTGGTCAATATCTTCCACCGGTGTTTCTACGAGCTCGGCCATAGTTTTAAGCGCGACAGGATTCTAACTTCTCAGTTACGCAACAATGAATATCCGCTTTCGGATTCTGACATGCGCCCAGAGGCGCTATTTTGAAGGGCCAGCCTAGCTAGTCACAGCAGACAGTGCAAGATTATCTAATGCAATACAAGTGTGCAATCGCATAGTATATGTACAATGATACTGTCTTTATGGTGCATTTACCATAATGAGGGAGGTGGAGTTAATATGTGATTACTTCCGTCGCCAGAGTAGCTAGCCGTCTCTTCTTTGCCGACTAACTGGTAAGCCTCAAGACTCTTTTTACATTTCATTCGTTATATCTGCAGCCGGTGTACTTGTATTCAAATTTCTATCAATTTTTGATAACCATTCCTTTCTTTGCAATTGGTTACGTTTTCTTGATTTCCGATTTGTCGATTAGCTACTTCGATAGCTATATCATTTTTTAAGTCGATATATTTCTTAATGATTATAATATTAATAATTATTATAGACTCATTGTGGTCTTCATCATCCTATATGATATCTAATTATAATTATAGGTCTGGTCTAGGTCCAGTGGACATATTTTGCGTACGTTCAAGAACAATTGGAAGTGATGAATATGGTGTTTGTGACACCAACAGGTTTCCTTCTCGGTTTTGTGTACTTATTTGCAGCAATCCAGGGGACATTGAGTCAAGGTAAGAGCGATACTGTGTAACTTGAATATTCGTAGCTAATGGTATTGATTAGCCTATAAGATTGCACTTGCTGCATGATTCGCATGATTAAATGTTGATTTGCAGCTTGTAAGTTAACGGTCTAAATTTATTACTCAAGAATATTAACTTGAATCTGTATGATTGAAATACAGAAGTATATATACAATGTCATAATATTTAATAGCTGTAGTGCTGTTACTATAGAATCAAGGCAATCTCATAGCTACCATAGTGGTCCCCTGGAATGTGTTGACGGAATGGAATATTATTACTAACACAGACAGATTGCATCGAGTGGTTATTATAGATGCAATGAATTAGATTAATTGGTTCAACCTACATTGTAATTATGGTAATGCGAAAGGGCTTGTTTGGACATGTCAGGTACACATGGGCGTGTACACCATAAACTTGTGCTTAATTGCACCTGACATAATTTGATTGACATTGCCATTTCCATTTCAAAATTAAGTCTCATATTTGTATTGGTAAATATTATAACAAGATGGGTAAATGTTGTATTTGCAAATATTAAAGGGGAAAATGCAAAGTTTACTTAAAAATATAATGCTATAGTGTTTGGAAAGGAGTTTATTCAGTGTAAAATTCATTTTATTAGTGACTTATGATATCCGTCTCTCTGGTGGGAGTGTGCCCAATGAAGGTCGCATGGAAGTGTACTACGGGAATGCCTGGAGAACCATATGTCACTATTACTGGGACATCTATGATGCTCATGTAGCATGCAGACAGCTTGGATATCTTGGAGCAGTAAGAGCTTACAACAACTCCTACTTCTCAGGAAGAACGCTAAGCATATTCACCAGCCATGTGCACTGCAAAGGAACAGAATCATACATAAATGAATGTCGACGTAGCTATAGTGCAGGCTCCTATGATGGGAGATGTTCCTCAGGAAATACTGCTGGTGTTACCTGTGAGTTACTAGTTAGTATACCGTATTCATTTTTATATATCTTATTTCATTGTCATTCTTAATTTCATCATCTTAGTCTTAGACTGTCATGAATCAATTAATAATAATAGCTAGGTATGCACTATATGTGCTGAAACCTCACTACAGATTGACATGCATATATATATATATCTAGTGATGTCATTCTGACAGATGTCATTGACATGTCTGTGAAAATGGACGCATATACTACCTGCCTTTTTAAATGTTTGCAATGACAGATTGATAAACTTGCTCTTTGACACCTGAAAATGAAAAATCATTATACAGTAAAGTTGAGAATTGTTCTTTAGATCTTTTAAAGGTACTTACAATACAACTAGTGGGATTTATGTTGGCAAGAGGAATCAAAAAGTAAGTGCTCTTTTAGTAGAGCATGTGCCAACATCATGTACTAACTAACGTCTACATTCGACTTTCAGTTGCATGCTACACTTATGCCTATTCCAAGGGATGGGATGATTTGGTGTTGAATAATTCAATTGAGATTTGATGGTTAACACATGCTACTCTGTTGTTTATGAGGTATCTGTTGTACCCTGTCAGGCTCTCAAAAGAAGATCACTGAAGAAGGAGCTGTACGTCTAGCCAGTGGTCGGACTGCTAGTAAAGGACGTTTTGAGATATTCATTCAAGGACACTGGAATACCATTTGTGGAAGGGGAACAAACAGTGCTACTGCTAGTGTTGTGTGTAAGCAGCTTGGATACTCTGGTTCTGTTTCATACCAAAGCAATTCTTCCCCTCATGGGAGTGGTCGTGGATTGATTGCCTTGCAGTATGTTCAGTGTCGAGGCCACGAGGAGAAGTTACTGGCATGTCCAAGTCGTCCCCTCTATGATGATTATGGCTGTTCACATAGCTATGACATTGGAGCATCATGTGAGTATACCAATTTCATTTGGGCAGCCATTTTGACAACGTCACTGGGGGCTGACATGTCATACCTGCATGTGTGCATGGTCATGTGTTTTGATATCATTACTTTCAATCATTACTCTGATATTTATTTCTCTCTCAGGTGCTTATGATGGTGATGTTAGACTTGTGGGTAAATCGTCCACTAAATATATTGGTCGTGTTGAAGTTTACTACAACAATCGGTGGCAGACAGTCTGTGATAACAACTGGGATATACTGGATGCCAATGTTGTTTGCCGCCAGTTAGGGTATTATGGTGCTCAATCTGCTTATAAGTCCGCTCACTATGGGAAAGGGTCAGGACGTATTCTACTGGACAATCTCACCTGCAATGGAACAGAGTCTAGTCTCTTGAAGTGCAGTCATAATGGGTTGGGTGTGCAAGACTGCACTCATTCTCAGGATGCAAGTGTGGCATGTAAGTAGAAATATAGTTTTAACTGAATCCATTAAAACCTTCAGTTTCAGTTTCCAGAACATCTTCCGTTTGTGTAGGCTATGATTTACAAGATGGTAAGGATGCCGTTCGTCTTGTTGATGGTCCAACTGCAAATGAAGGACGAGTTGAAGTGTTCTTTGCCAAGCGTTGGCATACAATCTGTGATGACAACTGGGACATTGATGATGCACACACTGTCTGTAGGTATTTGGGGTATTCTGGGGCTTCTGCAGCTCTTGGAAGTGCTTTCTATGGAGAAGGAATGGGAGAGATCATCTTGGAGAATGTTGGCTGTTCAGGATCTAGCCAGTCACCCATCTATTGCAGTCATAATGGGTTGTTTGCGACCAAATGTAATCACAAGCAAGATGCTGGTGTTGTGTGTGAGTTATAATTATAGTGATATAGTATAGAGTTATAGTCTTTGGTCTGGATGTATTCCTCGGAAATCCAGTTCACTGCCTGGTTTTTCTCCATTTGTGTGTTTCAACCTAGACATTTGTCTTTAGCAGTTACTGAGTATGTGTAGCTTACTTCGGTCACAACTGTTACATGCAGATACTTGTATTCTGTACATCCAAATGTTATGTACATAGCAAAACTGTGATTTCTCAGATTATTCCCATGCACATAATGATTACTTTATATTAAATAATAATAGTCAGTTGTCACAAAATAATAATATTTTAATACTATCTGACTCACTGCCCACAGAGGGTAACCCAGTATGGAGTTGTCGGAACGGTTTGAAGTTGGACACTAATTATTATTATATCTCGTTTATCAGTGATATCTTTGCAGGCTTCACTGATGACAAACTATCACAATAACAACAATGATCTATTTCATGTAATGGTTGAAATCACTGTTGTACATAAATGCAAATCTACTGATTTGCTGGTGCCAGCAAACGGAAGATGAAGTAAGTCATTATTGGAAATAGCGGTTGTAGCTACAAACAAAACCAGAAGCAAGAATGGTGACGGTTGCTTTTTACCCTCAAAGATACTCTGACTCAACTATTTTTTGTAATTGCCAGGCATTTGGTGGTGTTCTAAAATGTGGTTTTCATTGATTTGTGAGCAAACAAACAAACAAGCATACAGATTCTGAATTATATGTAATTTGATAATTATAATTATATCAGTATAATATCTTATATACTTGGTTTTGATAAGAGAAGCCCAATGGTTGTGGTACATTTGTCATTAATTTCGATGTAATGAAGAGTTATAATACTTATATTTACTGCTATAAAGGTCAGAAAAATGGAGATGTTCGACTGATACCAACCTCTCAGAACTCAACTAGACATATGGGGCGTGTTGAGGTGTTCTACAATAAAGAATCATGGTATCCTGTGTCAGCAGAAGGATGGGACCTCCTGGGTGCACATGTTGTGTGCCGTCAACTTGGGTACAGTACTGGAAAGGTTGTCCAAAAGCATCGACCACTACCAGGGATTTATACTGCCTTGTCTTCCTTTAAATGTGTGGGTATGGAGTCGAACCTTCTCAACTGCGAAGGAGCTGATCTGGTTGAATTGACAAACATCACTTTTGCGGAAGTTGAATGTATGGATGTATAGTAATATTTTATTACATGGCTAAACTACTGTTACCAAATGCCCATCAGATATATTACAACATCATTTTATTCCATTATGTACCTTAAGGTTATGAAGACCGTTCAACTGTGGTAACAACAGGTGATGTTCGACTTGTGAATAAAGGGAGTTTAATTGAAGGTCAAGTTGAAGTTTGGTTGAATGGCCGATGGTTTGTCATGTGTGATGACAGGTTGAGTACCACAGATGCTGGAGTGGTGTGTAAGCAACTTGGGTACAGATTTCAGAGTGGAGTTCCTTCCTCATCCAGTGTGTTTGTGGGATCTGGAAATGATGACAATTTGCTTTTCCCAGATGATCGAAATTGTGAAGGAGATGAAAATGCTTTGTTATCTTGTGGATACTTTCGCCTACATCCCCAAACATGTGGCCAGTCTGAAGATACTGGCATTGCCTGTTCTGGTACGTACCTTTTTTTGCTTGAATCTCTTATTGCCCTGTTATGAATTTGAATGTACAAGCTCTGATAGCAACTAGCTAGTTTGACAGGTCTAGAAAAGGGGGGCCCTACCGGAGCTGGTATATGACAGGACAGGATTGTTACACATTCTATATAGTTTGTAGCTGACTCTATGTCAAATAATGTGTTATGAAGTTCATCAAAGCTCTTCTATTCAATATTGCTTGTTAATCCAGCACATCTTTTATAATCCAACATCCTGTGTTTGTACTTCCACATTCTTCTGCATACAGATTCAAGGAATGGTGACATTAGGTTGGTTGGTGGAAGTACTGCTAATAGTGGTCGTGTGGAGGTTTATTCAGAGGGAAGGTGGTACACAGTGTGTGACTCCTTTTGGGACCTGACAGACGCCCATGTAGTGTGCACCCAACTTGGGTACAAAGGAGCAGTGAAGGCACACAAGAATGCCCACTTCGGAAAAGGATCCGGAGGTATCCTCATGGACCACGTCAGCTGTACTGGTCTGGAATCATCTCTTCTTGAGTGTCCCAGTAGAGATATCGTATGCAGTGACTGCACACATGCCAATGATGCAGGAGTGACATGTGAGTAAATTTCATGATCAAATGACGCATATAATATTATTATGCATGAGACAATGTAACATACACATTTCTCCATGTATACATATACAACTAAGGAGATAATTTCTACTGTATACATGCAAAACCTCCCATATTATGTGTGTGTGCTCATAATTTATAGTACAGATCATATTCACACTTTTACTCTTGTTGGTATCAACATGTTTAGGTGCCAATGAAAAATTTACCAATATTGATGGAATTCGTCTTACGGATAGTACAAGCGCTAACAAGGGTCGTGTGGAGATGTGGATGGGTGGACGCTGGCACTCTATCTGTGATGATTTTTGGGATGAAACTGACGGAGGTGTCGTCTGCCGATCACTGGGATACTCTCACGCCACTGGTGTTTCCGGTAATGCCAATTATGGCGAAGGTAAAGGTGACATTATCTTGGACAATGTGATGTGTGTTGGAAATGAGACCAACATTGCTTATTGTGACAATTTGGGCATATTTCAAGAGAACTGTGCACACAGTGAAGACGCTGGTGTCACATGTAAGTGTATGTATATATAATGATATGTTGTATTATTTCTCTGAATTGGGGTATAGAATTGTAGGTGATGAAACCAAACACACACCAACACACACATACACACACATACACACATACACACACAAACATAAATGCACACACCAACACACACACACACACATACACACACACATGCACGCACACACACACACAAACAGACAAAAACACAAACATATGCAGAAGGATCACAATATCAATGGATCTGTCAAACAACCCTTGCACTTCCTCAGGTCAGCAAGAAGGAGATGTAAGATTGGTTAACGGTATGACCAAGAGAGAGGGTAGGGTGGAAATCTTCAATAAAGGACAATGGAGGTCAGTCTGCGGCAAGACTTGGAACTTTACGGATGCCTTTGTTGTATGCAGGCAGCTCGGGTACAAAGGTGTGGATTTGTTTTCCTCACAGTCCCAGTTTGGCCATGGGATGAGCATTTTGCGGGACTACGTGAATTGTGAAGGAATCGAAGGTCGCTTGGTAGACTGTCTTGAGAAAGCACAAGATAAGGATAAATGCAGAGGACAGGAGGCCAGTGTCACTTGTGAGTAATGTTGACCAACAGTCAACACTACGCATTCGAATTCAAAACACCTAATTCCACAAGTTATTTTTCTGATTTGCTTCATATCACATGCAAGTTCATTATTCAATAGTTATTTTGAGTTATGTAACAGGTACTTTATAAGCAATTACTGATCTTTGATAGCCCTTATAAATTAAATATCAATGTCTACTATCATGATGAGTATATGAGTGCAATCTTAACTCAAGTGTGTTATTCTGACTAGGGCATTCACAAAATTATAACAACCAATGATACGTGTGTACCCTTGAATCCAACTATTAGCAATTTTCTTCAGTAAGAATAAGAAATTAGAAGTTTGCTTATAATTGTTACTGAGGGGGTACACCAAACATATTGCACCGACCGAGGAACATTTGTGGTGTGTGTGTGTGTATGTATGTGCATGCGTGCGTGTGTGTATGTATATAGGTACCCTGATTTAGCCAGTTTATCTTAAAGCCTAACCAACACTCCTTTTTCAAAATAGAATTATACCTCCTCAGTATATATTCCACTCTGAAGAGTCCACCCTGATTTATCTCACAAGTTTTGAAGACACAGTTTAAAACTTAATAGTGGTCTAAATCAGAGATAACTTTTATCTAACTAATTTAGTTCACATTTTCAATCTCAGGTCAATCCTCCCAATACAACCCTGGAGATCTTCGTCTTGTGAATGGAACAGACACCAAAGAGGGTTTGGTGGAGATGTTTTACAACGGATACTGGTCTGGTCTGTGTGGGCCTCCTTGGAACTCCGTCACAGCAGATGTGGTGTGCAAGGATCTTGGGTATGATGCTTATAAGTCCATCAGATCAACAGATTCCTCCCTTACCACTGAGGGTAGTCTTTATAGCCGAGCTTACCAGATCAAGATTAGTAATCCTAACTGTGACGAAGATGGAGTCAAATTTCTTGAGTGTGATCATGATGGCTTGATCCCTCATGGTTGTGGCCCTCAAGATGTCTTCCATTTCATAACCTGTGTGTAGTACTAGAGTGAGTTGTGCTATATTGGTTGTACACATACCTAGTGCTGTATGCACATACATACCATATACTGCATACATTGCACTGTGCATACTATATTATTGTATATAAAAATTAATTATACTATACATATTGTATCTACTATATGTACTGTACATAATGTGTACTGAACGTACATAACCTATACTGTACATACAAACCTTATTTTGTACATATTGTATGTAGTACATTCAAGGTTATTACACTTTACACACAAAATTGTGTACAAGTACTATCATAGTATGTACTGTTAATCTTCCTTTCATCATTTTCTCATATTATTAGATCCAGCGCTGGTTGATAGGACAAGCTAAGTTTAATAACAGTAGTATATTAGGATAAATCTGAATAACAGAGGATTTAGGCCAAACAATTGCAAACTTTGTAGACTGCTTCTGTAGTGTATTGATGCTATTGCATATTAAGTACTAGTTACTGCAAATTTACAAGAGTAATGCATTTATTATTGTGTGAAATCAGTGGGCGTGTAGTTCGTAGCGCTTGTAGCACATGATCCCTCTCGATAGGCACTTAATATTATTAGACATTGTGTGGGAACACAGAGATATTATTAGAGTCTAATGCTCATTGAAAAAAACATGTATCATTATTATGCATAGGGCCTTGCATGCTTGCATATAAGCCCGTAGCCCGTATGAACAGGCAATATCACTGATATATATATATTATATATATATATATATATTATATATATAATATATATGAACCTTGCGGCAACTTCGATTTACAATATTGATTATAATATTATTATAGATATTATAAAAATTAATAAATATATTTCAATATAGATTGTTGTTATAGCAATACTATAACATTATTAGACTGAATTTGCAAATTATGATTATATAATATAAACATAATATGGTACATATAACTATTATATATAATTAATAATTATTAGATTAAAATATAATATTGTATTATAAAATTGCCTGATGTATATTAACGTTTCGGCATAAGAAAATTTTTACAAGTAAATTTACATGTAAAATTTGTCTTAATCTTCGACCAAATCAGACTCGTCCACTTCCTAAACTGTTTCCCCAACAAACTATGCTGATCGGGATCACTGCTCAGAGGCAGAAATACTGGCATTATTCCACCAATGATCAATGCCATCGAAACGAGAAAGATAGGTAGACCTGGGTTGGTTGTCTGAAGAGCACCAAACGTAAAATTAGCAATAATGGCTGCAACTCTGCTAACTAGCGAGAGTAGACCAAGAGCAGAGGACCTGCAAGAAGGCATGGGGAGACTGTACGTATTAAGTACCACAAGGTGTGTGAACACTGTACATATGTCCTGAAAGGTGCAGGATACTGTACAGATGTACTACAAGGCGTGAAGAGACTGTACAGATGTACGTACTACAAGGTGTGAAGAGACTATACAGATGTACTACAAGGTGTGAGGAGACTGTACAGATGTACAACAAGGTGTGACCAGATGGTACAGATGTGCTACAAGGTGTGAGGAGACTGTACAGATGTACTACAAGTTGTGAGGACACTGGTGATACAGATGTGCGTACTACAAGATGTGAGGACACCGTACATATGAATTTCAATGTGTACAGACACTGTACAAACACTATAAACACTGTACACATACATAGTATGACGCTGTGAAGTGTAACCCAACGCAAGATGCCAGTATGTACACTTACATGGCTAAACAGTACCCTTTACTTACCTAACACCTGTAGCATAATATTCCACATAGCTAACAATTAGTGCATTCCAGCTGATGGTTATCAAGGAATTGAAAAGAGATGACAACACCACAACAGTGACTTCAGCTGGTGGTAACCACCATATAAGGAAGATGCTCACTCCAGACACAATCATGGAAGTAGCTGAGAGTGGCGGGGTGGAAGGTTCTCATAATTCATGTACAATTGAACAGCAGAGATGTATGTACTGGAAACTAAAATTTAGAGCTCTTGGAAAACTATTACAGCACACATACAAGGTGTGAGGACACTGTACAGATGTACAGTGCACACGCACACACACACACACACACACACACACACACACACACACACACACACACACACACACAAATACACACACACACAAATACACACAATACACACACACACAAACTTGTGGAACTATAGGCATTTTGAATTAGAATGCATAGTGCTGACTTTTGGACAACACGCATGCACGCACGCACACGCACATGTACACACACATACACACACACACACACACACGTATGAATGTACCCTTTTACAAACTGCACGCAACAACGTACCATATTGCACCCTTGCACCTACTAAGTTGATTGTGACTATGCCAACCAGAAATCCAGGAATTGATGTACCACTCACTGCTAGAGTATCGAGGTACACACTGGAACAGCTGGTGTTCAGCTGGCTGCAGTTATCAGTCCCTACATAGCAGCCCTCATGCGTATTATTGGCAGTGTTTCGCAGAAGATGCTTGAAGTATTCCGGAAGCCAAATCCGATAACCATATGAACTACACAGTTCACAATTGGAGTAAACACACAAAAGTAAGCGAATGAGAAGGGTAGAATATTTCTGTTATATGTGTGCACCTGTACAATATACTATAATCATAATGATATTACATAATACATACAGTACATAAAGTAATTGTACCAAATTGAATTCTGTATCGCGTGTGTGAGACAGTCAGTTAATAGTCGTAACCTGTCAAAGTGTGCTGCAGCAGCAATGAAGTATAAGCATATGAGGATGGCACATATTGTACTAATTTCACCTAGTAGGTGGTCTTCATGAAGGGGTGCTGCTGTCACACAATTGTATAATGATATTGATATTATCGGAAATCATTCAACACAATGAATATCGCAATCGATGCATGAGTGATTGAAGAATGCTTTAAACTCCTATAGTAGCAAAAATACCAAATTTAGCACATGAATTAAACGCACCTAAAAGCCAGGGAAAACTGTATTATCATCATGACCACTGTGATAAGAATGTAGGCTCTTGTGAAAAGGTGGTACAGAGCCTTTAACATCTGAGGATAAAAAAAAGAAACTTTCCTAACATTCTGAATGTCCCTTTGTACAGTCGACAGTGTATTGTGTAAATGAATTTTTTAACCCAGAATTTACAATCACACTATACTTTCAGTAATAATTATGGTTTATGTTCCTTACTCTACTTACAAGACCTGTAGTGTGTGTGTGTGTGTGTGTGTGTGTGTGTGTGTGTGTGTGTGTGTGTGTGTGTGTATGTGTGTGTGTGTGTGCCACACCAAATCCCTAACGTAAGGCGATATAATATTATACACATCTCACCATTGTGATTTTGGATCCAACGTCTGAGCAGATATTCTTTATGTTGAAGTTCTGTTTACCATAACAACTTGGAGGGGTTCCAGGTCCTTGAATGGAGTCACCATGGGAGTGGCTATTGACTGTTTCAAACTCCAAATACCCTACTTTTGGGTCTGGTTCCTGTTTTTTACCACAAGTGCCAAAGATACGGTTCACATGTGCTATACACCTCAAGACCTTCTCTGCTTTCTCATGTCTGCCCATCTATGAGCAATGGGATAGGAAAAGTCAGTCAACTGATACTACAACGGTTGGTACCAACTGTTCACATCAAAATGGGACAAGTGCAAACTCAATCAGGAACATATTACGCACAATGTCACAATACAATGTCATTGCAAACTTATCATAGATGTAATACTACAGACAAGTTCAGACAAGTTGTTACAGTAGATATGCAATTCTTAATTAAAGCGACAGACAGAAAGGTATGTATTATATGCATATATATAAATATTAAAACATAATTATTATATAGGAATATATACAATATATTATAAGTAATGTATACATTTATATGTACACGTATTATGTCACCTACATGCACATGGACATGCAAACACTAGCCATGCAAGGCTTACAGTGTACAGCCAACTTGGACTTTCAGGCAGTAAGATGAACATAGGGGCTACAGTTATAGCAGGCAGTGTGCACAACATAGTGAACACTCTCCAACTCCTGAATGGCATACTACCAATGTGAGCATCAATGAGGCACGGATTACCAAGGAGGCCCCATGCTAACAGAGCAATGAGCATATCTGCGATCAGCCAGAAAATCTTTAGAACTATTAAAAGCGGACCAGTCTTCTTGGCTGAGAGGAACTCAGAATAGTAGGATATAGTGACTGGAAGGGATCCTCCAACACTAATAAGCATGGGATATAGAAGAAGATTGCAGTGTATGTGATGAAATACATAATATTTCAATTGTATTACAATCCTATGCATATTACTTCAATTGTATTACAATCCTATGCATATTATTATAATAATATTGATAATAATTATATTATAGTATATCATAATTATAGTGAAGACGCATGTATACTCACCCAATGCCACTCAATAGTCGGAAGAAGAGGAAAGAACCGAAGTTTGGCATCAACGACGAACATAAACCCGAAATACCGTTCAACAGTAAAGAAATGAACAGACACTTTCTTCTTCCAACAGCATCAGATAAGGATCCCCAGAATAGACTGCCGATTATCATTCCAACGAATATCATTGAATTGAGAGTAGCCTTGTCCACATCGCTTAGACGTAGTTCCCCCTCAGCCACTGGGATGATAAACGAGACACAAAGGATCTCAATCCAGTCGGAAGCCAACGCTAGACCACACACGATCGTGAGAATAACGTGAAATAGACCATATCCAACTGAGTCAAAAACTTTACTAAGTCGTTCTTCAATAGGGGTATCAATGGAAGAGACTTCGCATTCTTTCTTATCGTAAAGCTTTTTTGGCAAACTGGCGTTGTTGGCGACCTGTTTATCGGAGCCCTCAGACGCATATTCAGCGGCCATTTTATACGCACTGCAAGGTGTGTTCACTATGGTAGTGTACATGTGTCGACTATATGTATGTGACATGTACGACCCAGGGGAAAATGTACCTTTGAGGGTACCGGTGTGGAACTGAAAATTGAGTTACTGCATGTGGTGCAGTGTCTATAATATGCGAAACACATGTACATAATACAAATACAGTATCGTGCATGCACTCCACGAAGGTACATTTTCCCTTGGACGGTCACGTAATATTATAGTTCTGTGCTCTATATATCTGGCCATGCATCATAAGCCACAGCTTATATGATTGTTTTGTATACCTTTGGTAAGTTTCACCATGATAAAATTGATAAAAGTATAATATACTAACAAGACTATTACTTCAGACAAACATTCACCCATTTAGACGGCATCAATATGTTTTTTTTTCAATTCAGGAATAAGAAAATAATAAATTAAAATATTGTTCATAATCAAGGACAGACATTACAAATGAAAGAAATAATATAATGTCACCATATATTAAATTTTCAAATTCAAAACACTATTATACATATTTATAAACTATAATAATAGTCTGAGAGTGCATGATCTGGAGTGAAGATCCTTGAATTAAATTATGCACGAGAATAAGAAAATAATAAATTAAATAATATTGTTCATAATCAAGGACAGACATTACAAATGAAAGAAATAATATAATGTCACCATATATTAAATTTTCAAATTCAAAACACTATTATACATATTTATACACTATAATAATAGTCTGAGAGTGCATGATCTGGAGTGAAGATCCTTGAATTAAATTATGCACGAGTACATTTCTTCTTGATCTTTGACCAAATCAGACTCATCCACTTCCTAAACTGTTTCCCCAACAAACTGTGTTGATCGGGATCATTGCTCAGAGGCAGAAATACCGGCATTATCCCACCAACGAACAATGTCATTGAAACAAGAAAGATAGGTAGACTTGGGTTGGTTGTCTGAAGAGCACCAAAGATGAAGGTGGAGACTATGGTGGATGCTCTCACACAAGTGGCAAGCAGACCAATGGCAGTAGATCTGAAAGTCAATTGGAGAGAGTTGACAATATTATATTCCATATACTGCATTAACCAAGTATGGCACCCATTACCATAGAAACAGTACTATTATACAGCAATTCTATAATGTATAAAGCGCTAGCAACAGCTAGCGCAGTATAAAGCGTTAGCAATGGATGCTTTAATGGTTAAGACATGGACACCCGGGCATTATGACATATAAAATACACTCGTGTCCATGTCTTAACCACTAAATATACTTGCATACACTTAGCATGCCAATACAATTTCAATGTTTAGTTACTGTAACAGTAATATTAATGTGAATACATGAATGACCCATGAACTTGCTTTAAGTTAGTAAGTACCTAAAGGAAAAGTTACATTAATTTGTACCTTCATCTACTAAGGTGTACTTGCTATCAGTCCTGGTTATTATAGTGTGAAGTAAATCGACTGAGTGGATGTATAATTATGAATTCGTGCTGGGAATTGGGTGAAATTTTAAATTGATTATCAATACATAGTACTTGATTGATAAATCAATCAAACGCCGGAAGTAATTAAGTGGGTGCAACCGGAAACCACTTACACTATATTAGACTGGGGTGCATGGCTTCCTGTTCTAACGCCCTTGATAATATACTGCCTGTGATTAACCACTTTGCCTGCACCATAAGCAAGATTTGAACTGAAAAATCGATTGATTAATTGATTAATAGATTATTATTCGATCAATCAATTAATTGATCAATCAGCCCAGCACAAATATAGGCTACCCAGAGTACTCATATATACCAACTTTGAAGCAAATTACACTGCATGTACATACCTTACATCTGTACCAAAATACTCCACGTTGATGACATTATAACCGTTCCAGCCCAAGATGGTGAATCCACTGAATAAACATGACAACACCACAACAGTGACTTCAGCTGGTGGTAACCACCATATAAGGAAGACACTAACTCCAGATACAATCATCGACATAGCTGAGAGTGGCAGGAGAGAATGACTGTACAATACAAACACTAACCGAGGGATGTCAGTGCTTATACTATGCAAACATGAACAAATTCGTCAAGTAGATTCAGGTACACATGAGTATATATATCTTGTCCCAAGACCACCCAGTCAAGCTCCTTGGCAGTGCAACATGATTTTGTGCTGGCAAATTAGACCATTCAAAAGTCACATGTAGTGTACGTAACCCTCTCAAGATATACGTTTAAGCAATGGGTATAATTATAAATATTTGAATTTAATACTTAATACTTAAATTGTCTGCACGCACAACCAAGGTTACAAAACTCACCAATCTGTACTCTTCCACCCACCACATAGATGGTGAAAATACCAATTACAGTTCCAGGCAGGGCTGATGCAGCCTCCAACATTGTATCAAAGTACACTCTTGAGCAGGTGGAGTCCAGTTGGGTGCAGTTGGCACCAACAACAGAACACTCCCCACTTGTACCGTTGGCAGTCTTGTTCTGTAGTAGGTGCTTGAAATATTCCGGGAACCACAATCCAAGACCCCATGATCTGATAGTATCCATTAATAAATATCATAACAACACTGCATGTGACTATAGAATCTTCAATACAGTATGCGCAAAGTGATATGAACCTATGTATGTTGGCTCAGATTCCATCTGTCAATCCACAATTACACGTGTACACTGATCACACATGATATCACTGCAATTAACAGTTCCATGCACTGTTCAACTCACCCAAAGGACAGACAGAATGCTACCACAAGCATGACCACAGTTGTACGAAGATAGACCTTCCGGAACAGACGACACAACCCTCTGAATATCTGCAAAAAGTAGCATTATTATGATAATGGTTGACAGTTCACAGTTGAAGAAGTGATGTATACCAATACCAGATTACGTACAATGTCATATTTGATTACTCCTCCCACAGAGCTTTATTTGAGGGGGTGGGGGGTGGGGGGCACAAGGGGTCCTTGTGCCACTTGCATTTTTCTATTGAATACAATTTCGCCCACTTCTTTCATAATTTGAATTTTGTCCCACCCATGACTTTTCTTCAAATGAAGGCCTTTTTCCCACCCTCCTCAACAGACCCTTAAGGGGAATGCATGTATGTATGCAGGAGGTGCCTGGAAGGTGTATACTCACCATTTTAATCTTTATCCCAAAGTCAGAGCAAAATCTCTTAAATTTGATACTCACTCGACTGTCACTACATACGCTCATTGTAGTGTCTGTGGACTTATCACCACTGGGGGAAATAGAGACATAGCTCCTTGAGGTAGTGATGGATCGATTGCCAGTTCCTTCCAGCTTCAAGTACATGAACGTACTGCTCAACTTTTGTTCTTTTTTACAACGAAATATATTGCAATTGTGATTCACACGTGCTATGTACTGTAAGGTCCTCTCGGCTTCCTCATATCTACCAGTCTAGTGGGATGAAATAGGGTATTTCTGTACATAAAATGTATAATATACCATATAGTGGGGAATTTTCGCGGGATAAAATTTTCGCAGATGTCACGGTTGGCCTAACATCCGTGAAAATTCTCATGGTTCTATCACGCAAGTGTGGCCAGCATCCGTGAAAATTGCATCCATGAATTTTCATTTTTGGAGCCATCCGCAAAAATTTCCCCGCAATACAGTAGGCTATTGGTATCTCACACACTAACACACAGAATGAGTTAATATGAGTTAAAGATCGACATTCATATGTAGCTACCCTAAATATACATAATATATAATAATATTATTATTATACATGCAGTACAACCAAACACACATATGTACAGAAATACACATATGCCCACAGACTTACAATGTACAGCCAACTTGGACTTTCAGGTAGTATGATGAACAATAGAGCTGCAGTTATAGCAGGCAGTGTGCACAACATAGTGAACACTCTCCAACTCCTGAATGGCATACTACCAATGTGAGTATCAACGAGGCACGGATTGCTGAGGAGGCCCCATGCCACTAGAGCCATGAGGATCTCCATTACCACCCAAATAATGCTGACAGCTATGACAAGACGCTCTTTCTTTCTCGTCGAGAGGAATTCGGAAAAGTAGGAAAAAGTAATAGGCACAGACCCTCCAACTCTACAAGGAATATTATATATTATAGAATATTATGCATATTATAAAATATGCACTCAACACATTAAATTCAATGTTATTGTAGTAACTTTAGCTTTAACATTATGACCTCTAGGAGGCACAAGTGTGATTGCATGAACCTGTCTGTACCATGTGTTACATCTTTGTTTGATCTTATCTATGTCTCCATGAGTATCCATTAGTACAGTCTAGTGTACAAGTGATTGTAGTTTATTAAGGACTGGAACATTCTGTATTTTTAGATCACCTTTGTCTATTTATTGTAGCTGTTGTATCATATCTTTCAGTGTGTGCATGATTTAGTGAGTTATACCTGTAACTACTGCAGTACAGTTGTAGTTGAATAATTATTAAATCTGAACTCGGAAGTTGATCTATACGTTAACACGATAAGATACAACAGTTATGTAAAAAATAATATCATTTAATCTAATTATTATGTTAGATATTTTTAAGTGGGTATAGCAATTCTTTCAAGTAGTAAATGATAAGATGTAAGGCCTTACAGTCTTGAGCTCACATGCATGTAATATGTACGTTCAGCACTTGGCTGCTGATACATGTTCATGTCCAAGTTGGTGAAATCTCAATAGAGAGGTGATTCAACGTTGAAGGACATGCACCTGTCCATAGCTACAGACTAACGGTGTCTATAAAGACACCAAATCCAAGTACCATGTAGGCAGACATTCACAGTTACCCCGCTTCATCTCTCAGGATGGACTGGTACTACTAGCTTTGGCACACCAGGATCAAGTACAGCGCCCGGACCTGCCATTAACCAATGTATAATTAATCTTAACCCTGATCTTAACAGGTTACGTTAGGGTAGGGTAGGGCTAGGGGTAGGGTAGGGTAGGGGTTGGAGCAGGGTATAGTTGATATTATACTGTTATAGCCACTATCCCTATATGTGACTCACCCAATGCCACTCAATAGTCGGAAGAAGAGGAACGAACCGAAGTTTGGCATCAACGACGAACATAAACCCGAAATACCGTTTAACAGTAAAGAAATGAACAGACACTTTCTTCTTCCAACAGCATCAGATAAGGATCCCCAGAATAGACTGCCAATTATAATTCCAACGAATATCATTGAATTGAGAGTAGCCTTGTCTACATCGCTTAGACGTAGTTCCCCCTCAGCCACTGGGATGATAAACGAGACACAAAGGATCTCAATCCAGTCTGAAGCCAACGCTAGACCACACACGATCGTGAGAATAACGTGAAATAGACCATATCCAACTGAGTCAAAAACTTTACTAAGTCGTTCTTCAATGGAAGAGACTTCGCTTTCTTTCTCATCGGAAGAAGATGAAGAGGAGGAAACAAGAGGGGTTTCATCCGACGCATACACCTCGTTGTCCGACTGATTCTGTACACTCACATTCTCGCTGCAAACGGCAGACATGTTGTTATGATGTCATTGTGCCATGATAATAATGGGGCGCGAGCCAAATAATTTATTCATAGAGAAGGGCTGTATAAATTATCCATGATTGTACCACCCCTTTAGATGGGATTAGACTGTCCGCATAATCGCAAAACGCCGTTGTTGTAATTTTCTTTTTTTTTTGGGGGGGGGGGGGGCTTTTTTTCGCGAGTCACGTATTTAAGGTATGACAGTGCAACTCTACACGGTACAGCTTGATAAAAAATGAGCATATATATATGTACCTATAGATACGGTGCAGCCTAGGATCATAGCTATGGCCTTGAATTCGAAATGATAAAATCAAGCAATATTATTTTCGTCATTAATCTTTTGGGGCATATGAAATTAGGATATGTTTAGTTCTGGATGTCCTTAATAACTAGGATCCATGTTACATATAACAATCTACATAGTTATATATCTCTAGATCCAAATCTATAAAATTTTGTATAATATTAATATTATTATAAATTTCTATATTATTCTTACAATAGTATGATCGCTGTATACACATTGATCCTCTGTATTATTGGAGTATATTGATTATAAAATTATATTATGCATAAAACATCCATCCATTTAATTATCCCATGCTAAATACATCATCACGTTGAAATCTGCTAACAACAAAGTACATGCCTGAGTGATTTTAATGTGCATGCTGTGATTTCTTCTTAATCTTTGACCACATCAGATTCATCCATCTCCTAAAGTGCTTCCCCAACAAACTCTGTCGATCGGGGTCACTGCTCAGTGGTAGAAACAGTGGAGACACTCCACCAGTGATCAGAGTGACGGCAGCCATCAGAATAGGTATACTAGGGTCCACGTTTTGAAAGGCACCAAAGGTGAAGTTGGAGGCAATGATGGCTATTCTGGCAGCCGAATTGAGTACACCGAGAGCTGTTGACCTACGTTTGAAGAGAGCAAAGGAGAGGTCTGTCTGTGTTTCTGCTTGTGTGCCCATGGGTGCATGCATGTATGCATGTATTTGAGTTGTATGTATATTGGTGCATTTTACATAACATTGGAGATATACGTACTTGATTTCTGTGTCAAAATACTCAACTTCATGCATGTGAGTGTGTGCATTTATAAATGCATTCAGTTGTATATATGAGTACATTTCACATAACATTAGAGACATATGTACCTGACTTCGGTGCCGAAATATTCAACTTCGATCACGTCCAAAGCATTCCAACCGATGATGGTGAATCCACTGAAGAAACACGAAAGTGCCACAATGGTGACTTCAGATGCTGGCAACCACCATATAAGTAAGACACTCACTCCAGCAAAAAGCATAGCAAACGCTGTCACAAATAAGGTAAAAGAACATCACATACACAATACTCCTCCTGGAATACATACATGCATATGTACATCATCCCATCCACCCATAGATACATATACTCTTCATACATACACATGCATACACATAATATACACAAATACAAACACATATACCAAGATATGTACTTCACCAACACACATACGCACGCACGCACACACACACACACACACACACACACACACACACACACACACACACACACACGCGCGCACGCACATTCTCCCAACCACTCACACGTACACACTTTCACCCAAACCACACACACTTTCCAGCATTTCCCCAATACATATCTAAACTCTCACCTACACACACTTCACCCACACACTAACTAATCTGAATCCTCCCTCCTATCAAGTTGATGGTCAGTATTCCCAGTACAGTTCCAGGGACAGTAGCAGCAGTTTCCAGCAAGCTGTCGCGGTAAACCTTGGAGCAAGTGGAGTCCAGTTGGGTGCAGTTCTCACCAACAACAGAACATCCCACACTTGTACTGTTGGCAGTCGTATTCTGTAGTAGGTGCTTGAAATATTCAGGGAACCATATCTGAAGACCATAATACCTGTAGAAACATTACCAGTGTGTCTCAAGTATAATCCAATAGTAAGTACCTGGCTTATGGTTTGAAAAAGATCCTTTAGAAAACTTTTAAATCGGTAAGACTAAGTACTATTTCTATAAAGTCTTTGCTAGCATGGTGAAACACAATTTCAATTGAGGATATAGTTCAGGCTCATTAATGTTTGGGGGAGTTCAGGGGACGTTGAACAAGGCACGCAGCTGCACACTCATTGAAATTTGCTTATGCACTTTGTGGTCAGTGCATGGTGCTATAAACGATTTATTGCACATTAGGACCCATTGATGTATCATAATGGCTTCATCAGCAGATAATAGAACACACCACACCATACCACTGCAGAGTGGATACAACACCATCCACCATCAAATGTCACAAGGCTAATATTATAAAAACATAAAAAGATAAAACTACGTACGTCAGGGATTCATATAACAAGAAATGACCAGAAGTGTCAGAAGCATTTAAAAAGTGGGGAGGTCATACTATCGTCTGAGGCTGGATGCAGATGTGGCTGTCACACCCAAGGTCTTTGCACGCCAAATCAAATAATGTAGCAATGTGCAGAAGATAATTATGTTAAGAGAAAAAATGGCCGCTCCATAAGCAGAGGTAGAATAGATGAAAATCTAAACACCTTGATAGTTACTATCTCTCTCAGCAATGCCCAAGAGACACAAAATGTCATCTAGGATATAAATAGTAAGGTTTTGGTTATGCAATTACTTTGTTCTGTGACTTCAAATAAAAAAAATAATGGTGCTGTACCGAAAAGTGTCACATCCAAAGTTGCCCCAGTTGCCCCTATTCCGACGCCACTGATAATTGCAATAGCATGCGATTTCCATGGGGAAGGACTTCATCAGTTATGTACATAAGAGTTGCACACATGACGAGACCTTGTGGTCATCGAAATGCAATACTATCATAATTATTTCCTGTTATGCCAATACTGGACAATGTTTTACATTATCTGATACCATAACGGTGATGTATGTTGCTCGTGTGTGCATGCGTGCGTGTGTATGTGTGCACATGAGCGTGTGTGTGTGTGTGTGTGTGCGCGCGTGTGTGTGTATGTGTGTGTGTGTGTGTGCGCGCGTGCGCGTGTATGTGCGTGTGTGTAAAATTAGTGAACAAAATGTCTGTTTGACTAACCCAAATGACAAAGAGACTTGCACAACCAACATGACCACTGTCGTGCGAAGGTAGACTCTTGTGAATAGATGATAAATAGCCTTCAAAACCTTGAGGGATGAAGCAGAGAGTGGGTTTTAACAAAATACAAGACACGTAGGATGGAGAAACATGAAAGATCATCTTTTCCTTCTCCATTCTCCTTTGCTTTACACTTTTCCAGATTTTTTAACTATTTCCTACACACCAGATAGTCAAGCAAAATTTGTACACGTTAGACCAAAATGCTTCTTTCATCAGAATGAAGGATGTACAGAGGAACCTACTTAATCATTACAATCATCTGAATGAATGGAATATCCATAATAATGACATTCTGCACCTAAGTGTGGGACAGTGGTGCATTGAATGACGTCTGGGTTGAGAGGCACCTCTGTAATGAGGACACCATTCTGTGTCTCAGTGTGGTACTGTAGTGTATTGAATGACTTCTGGGTTGAGGGGTACCTCTGTAATAGGGACACTATTCTGTGTCCCAGTGTGGTACAGTGGTGTATTGAATGAGTACAGTACAGTAGTATATCAAGTTACCTTTAAGCATTTAGGAACCCTCCAAAATAAGTGCGTCAAATTAAGGACCCACTGTGTCCTCAATAGAGAGGTTACACGGCACACAGATAGCATGTGAACTACCTTCAACACTCCTGTACCGTAAGTGCATGGTTAATATCACACTTAAATGGTCAATGTTCTATTTGACATTACAAACAGATACAAGATGAGATTACATCACATACAGCGTGTACATAAGTACAGACATAATAATGTATAATAACACATTTTTTTGTTCTGAATTGGTAAGTACATACCAACACATGCTATCACATTGCACCACACACACACACAAACACACACACACATACACACACACACACACACACACACACACACACACACACACACACACACACACACACACACACGTACTGCCATAAATTTCTTCCATAGTCCAGAGCAAATTTTCTTCACTTTAAGACAAATTTTAGCACTTTTTTTAGGTCCAGCAATCTCATCATCATGGTACGGGACAGACATACCATCATCAGAGTGATTGGGGGAGGAGTCAGTGACAGTTTCCGACTCCAAATACAAGGTCTCGCTGCTGAAATTCCCCTTTTTACAACAAAACGTGAAAAAGTAGTTCACACGAGCTACGTATTGCAAGGCTTTTTCAGCTTTCTTCCATTTGCCAGACTACAGTAAGAAACAAGTAACGGGAGATAAAACTCGTGGGGGTGCCGCCCCCGCACTCAAATAACTTAGCCGCCTATTTTGGTTCAGGATGACCTTTGCTGAGTCAGCAGTCCCAAACTTCAGTCAACTAAGCAGTGGCGGATTAACGGGAATTCACTATACAGTGAATTCTTGTTAATCTGTCAAATCACTCTGCCACAATGTCCCAATGCCAATACTACAAGTACAGTGAATACTCTTTAATCTGTCACAATTTTTTTTCAAAGAATATGGTGGGTTAACGAGTTTGGCAGGTTAAGTGGACATTCAATGGTACTTGTACATATTGACACTAGGAAATTGTGACAGATTGAAAGGTTGGCGGATAAAGCGGTGGCGGATTGATGAGAATTCACTGTATTGATGAATATTAAGTCATTCTGCAAAAATTGTTATTCCACTACATTTTTAAAACGAATTATGGCAGATTAACAAGAATTCACTATATTATAATTATTATGTATGGAAACGCAATTGGGGTTCAATACAGTACAGAAATTCCTGGAACTAGGAAATAGTGGTCAATTAATGATGTGGTCTTCAGTGGTACTCCACTGTATTGACTGTAATACAGCCAGATGTATGTATGTACGTACATACCCTGTACAGCCAACTTGGACTTTCAGGTAGTATGATGAACAATAGAGCTGCAGTTATAGCAGGCAGTGTGCACAGCATAGTGAACACTCTCCAACTCCTGAACGGCATACTACCAATGTGAGCATCAACGAGGCACGGATTGCTGAGGAGGCCCCACGCTAGCAGAGCTGTGTACACCTGTCCAACCATCCAGAATGAAGCAAGAACAATGACAACAGGACCTTTCTTCTTGGAGGAAAAAAACTCCGAGAAGTATGAAAAGACAACAGGTAGTGACCCTCCAACTCTGCAAAGAAAAGAACAATGCGAAGAGTCAATTCTCAGTCAAATTTAAAGAAAATTCTAGAGTAAAATAGATATTTTTAACTACAAACACATGCAAATTATGCCCAATGATGTATGTGTGCAAATAATTTGGTAGAGGCTCATGATTGCTATGGCATAGATAAGGGAAAGCGGGTAATTCATGAGCAATCACGTAGCAGTGAAATAGATTGAAACAGATTGAGATGGTTGAAATGCAAGACGTATGTACGTATGTATGTGTTAGATTATACCATCATGCATTTCACCTTCAGTTCGAGGAGTATGTAGTTTGCAGATACACATGTACATTTGGTTCCATTCGGTTTTTGTGATGTATGCATGTGCTGATACATACATGTGGTGTTTGTGTGTGTCTGCATAAGTGTGTGCATGTGTGTGTGTATGTGTGTGTGTGTGTGTGTGTGTGTGTGTGTGTGTGTGTGTGTGCGTGTGCGTGGGTGCATGTGTGTGTGCGTGTGTGTGTTTGTGTGTGTCTGTCTGTCTGTGTGTGAAGAGGGTGGGTGGATACACATGCATGTATGCGGATACGTGTGTGCCTTGAAGCAATAAACAATGAATTTCCTCTTGTACGACTCATCTCAATACACACGACTACATACGTACGATAAAATCAATGACACGAATTCACAAATTTGACGCTCACCCAATTCCGCTCAACAACCTGAAGAAAAGAAAACCACCAAAATTTGGCATCAAAGCCGACAACAAACCCGAAATACCGTTCACCAGTAAAGAATTAACGAGACACGTTCTTCTCCCAACAGCGTCCGCCCACGACCCCCAGAAGAGACCGCCAATCATCATTCCGACGAATATCACGGAGTCAAGAGTGGCTTTGTCAATGTCGCCCAAATGCAGCTCTCCCTCGGCCACTGGGATGACGAAGGAGACACATAAGACCTCGATAGAATCCGAAGCAAGGGCCATTCCACAAACGAGGGTAATAAAAACGTGAAACACTCCATATCCAACTGAGTCGAAAACAGTGTTGAGCTGTTTATCATTGGTTCCAAGTTCTTCAGTGTCTGGGTTGAGCAAGGGACGTTCTTCGGTTAAATATTGCTTCCCAGATTTAGAAACGCCTTCAGACCGGTCGGCCGCGGCCATGTTGAAAGTATCCCACGAGAACTCGTGATGTCCTTACAAATACCAAGTCATTGACAGAACTTAATACACGAGACCGTCACAAATTGAATGGTGCAGTAGGTCAAACTCGACCCCAAACCTAACGCTAACACTAATAAGTAGTCTACTTGTGAGCTCTTTTATACACAAGTGCTGCAATGCAAGCAGTATTTCGGTACCACAGATGTATCTGGATTTATCACAGACATCCATCGTGTGATAATTGTGCAATCAAGTTGTCCCTTATTAAATGGCGGCAGCACATGTCGCCAGGTTATCATATCGTTGGAGTTTCGGAATTGACTAAGACTTTGACATGAGGGACGTGTGTAACGGAAGACTTGAGCGAATATATTTACGTCCACAGCTTGGTTTTGTCTTTGCTTGAATTCTTGGGCCAAACTTTATCTAACGATGATACGACTGGTTGGCTAATCCTCGCAGAACTCAACTTGAGGACGCCGGGGAGCCCACGGACTAGTGGAAATGAAAGCGAAATGAATTATTTTACTTTGAATAATATTATGCATTCATTATTTTAATTTTAACTCCACCAATTTATAATTAAGTGAATATATACACTATATCACAAAGTGAACTCAATGAATTGACCACCAGGCATGTAAACACTAAGTCAGTTCTCTGCTCCATCGTGTCAAAATGGACCCATCACAAAGACAGCATTAATCCACTGAATTGTGTTTGAGTGCTGTAGATCAAGTATAGTACAAGTGCATGTATGGCCTCCTCCTGGTTTACACTGTAAAATGTGTATTTACCAAGCTCTCTTTAAATTAACCTCATAACCCTAACCCCAACCCTGTAAGAGTTACCTTGGGTTGTAAACTAAATTATGAGACCATCCCTATCTACGTATGAGGTCTGTAAGACTAGCTACATATACATTTGGAGGTGCTAAATGTAATTCTGGCTGTTGTCATGAGCTAAGTAATAGTTATTATATAGGGAGCTGTGCAATGGCGCATATATTGCTCGAGTCCCGAGGGCGCGAAGCGCCCGAGGGCGAGTGCAATATAGAGCCATTGCACAGCTTCCTATATAATAACTTGCTTGTTGTAGGCGCTTATTTGTATGGCAAACTTTGCAATTCTTCCCAACGGGATCGATGCGGCAGCTTCTCCAGCTTTCTTAATATCGAAAATTCAGGGTCGCCGAAAAGATTGATTGCTTTATCCGGCCGGCCCGGTGAGTCGTATGTGGCGCTGAAGGCCAAGAAGTAGTTAATGGATCGTACGCGGGGGGGTATTCCTTGCCGTCCTACCTTCTCACTTGAATTAATTCGGGCAAAGAGACCTGCAAGCTTCTCGAGCTTCTCATCATCAAAGAAGAATTTGAACCTTTCCTCGGGAGGAACGTTCTCTTTGTTAGCCTTTCCTTTTAGAGCCGATAGGTCGATCGTTTTAAGAACGCTAAAGAAGCTGGAGCTACGATCCCGTGGGCAAGAATTGCACAGTTTGCCATGCGTAGAAATAGAAAGAGGTTTATTAGGGCTATGAATGTATACTGAAGATACTAGCCATTGAAGCCAGACAATAAAGTGACAAGAACTAATTGTTATGATAACAGTTATGATAACACTGGGCGCTTAGCGTATATTGCGCACTTTTGTTGGTGTTAATTGAAAAAAGTGTGCAGTATACGCTGCGAATGCACACTTTTTCCTTTGATCTTGACCCCAATCATACAACAAATTCTGAAACAATTCCCATCTCTGTATGTTTCCTTAGCTGCATTCAGAGGTGCTTAATACTTTTTCAATGTATGGGAGAGAATATGAGTATAGACGCTAAGCACATTCTTGCATGACTCATGGGAGAGTATTCTATTGCAGGTTAGCTACGGATATGAGAATTGTTCCAAATGATAGCTCACATCCCCAGCTAGGTCTGGCTAAAATATCAACTTGACACACCTCCTCCATGAGCTATGCAAAAGGTGCTTAGCGTTTTCTGTCCTATACGTACTCTACCATAGATTGAAAACATCCCCAGTTAGGTCTGGCTAAATTATCAAGTTGACACACCTCCTCCTCCATGAGCTAGACAAAAGGTACTTAGCATTTAGTCTCCTATACTCTCCCAAGCACCTTCGAAAGTAGCTGGGATTACGGACCACCTATGGAGATGGGAGTTGTTTCATAAATTACTTCATCTTCCCAGCTAGGTCTGATTGAAATATCAAGTTTTCATGCCTCCTCCCCTATGAGCTATGCAAAAAGGTGCTTAGTGGTTACTTCCCTATACGTATACGTACTCTGCCATAATCGAAAGAATATTAAGCATCTCTGAATGTAGCTGGGGTTACAGACCACCTATGGAGATAGTCATTTCATATGTTAGTTCACATCTCCAGCTAGTTTTGGCTAAAATATCAGTTTGACACGCCTCTGCCCCATGAGGTGCAAAAAGGTGCTTAACGTTATTTGATCCAATACATTCCCATACATTAAGAAATATTAAGCACCTCCGGATGTAGTTAGGTTTAGGGACCACCTACAAGGACAAACATTGTTTCACAAGTTAGTGAAGGTCCACATCGTAGGTTCACATAAAATATCATGTTGACACCCCCTCTCTCCCATGAGCTATGCCAAAAGGTGCTTAATGTTATTTGATCATATACCTTAGCTTCCCATACATTAAAAAAAATTTAGAACCTCCAGATGTAGTTAGGGTTAGGGAACACCTATGGAGATGAACATTGTTTCATAAGTTAGTATAGGTCCACAGCTAGGTTCACATAAAATATCATGTTGACATGCCCCCTCTCCTACAAGCTACCCAAAAAGGTGCTTAGCGTTCTTTGATCCTATACCTTCCCATGCATTAAAAAATACTAAGCACCTCCGGATGTAGTTAAGGATAGGGACCGCCTAAGATGATGAGAATTGTTTTATACGCTAGTATTGGTCCACAGCTAATTTCCCATAAGATATCATATTGACACGCCCCCTCTCCCATGAGCTACATGAAAAGGTGCTTAACGTTATTTAATCCTATACTTTCCCATACAGTAAAAAACATTAAGTACCTCTGGATGTAGTTTGGGATAGGGACCTACTTCGGAGATAAATATTGTTTCATAAGTTAGTATAGGTCCACAGCTAGTTTTACATAAAATGTCATGTTGATATGCCCCCTCTCCCATGAGCTATGCAAAAGGGTGCTTAACATTATTTAATCCTACCGTATACCTTCCCATGTATTAAATAATATTAAGCACCTCCGGATGTAGTTAGGGTTAGGGACCAACCATGGAAATGAATTTTTTTCATAAGTTATACTAGGTCCACAGCTATAATCCCGTGAAATATCATGGTGATACGCCCCCTTTGCCATGAATTATGCAAAAGGTACTTAGCATTTTTTGATCCTACGTACATACATATGTACATCCTGTACATTGAAAAGTATTAAGCACCTGTGAATGTAGCTGGAGTTACGAGCTAGCTATAGACATGGGAATTGTTTCAGAAGTTAGTTCATGTCCCAATCTAGCTGTGTCTAAAATATCAAGTTGACACGCCCCTCCCCCATGAGCTATGCAAACAGTTACTTAGCGTTTTCTCTCCTATATTCTCCCATACATTGAAAAAATATTAAGCACTTTCCAATGTAGCTGGAGTTATGCGCCACCTCTTCAGATGGAAATTGCTTCAGAAGTTAGTTCCCGTCCCCAAATAGATCTGTCTAAACTATCATATTGACACGCTCACTCCCCCATGAGCTATGCAAAAATATGCATGTTTAGAAATTTCTATCCTACAATCGACTCGTGTTGATCACTCAGGTGATTTCACATTCTGCTGCTGGTCACCAAGGACTGCCCAGTGTCCGTGCCAAACTCACCAACACAATTTCAAATGCATACAAACCATCCTGAGTGTGCTATAGGCCTTGGGGTGACAACCAAAAATGTCAATTTTTATGCTTGTCACCACGGCCTCTCCTGTGTGCACATATCGCATCATAAAACTAATATGAATGCATGGACACACTCCTGGACCTAATGCAGTCCTTCTGATAGCAGAAGATAGGTTTTGCTGCAGATCAAAACAACTCTCAGGTGTCCATAAAGCACATAGCATTATTCATTTGTATGTACATTTCAATATAAGTGTAATACACCTTATGGTGATCAATCAGGTGATTTGACATCCTGTTACTGGTCACCAAGGGCTGCCCAGTGTCTGTGCAAAACTCACCAACACAATTTGACATGAATACAAACACTCCTGAGTGTGCTATAGGCCTTGTGGTGACAAGCACAAAAATGTCCATTTTTATGCTTGTCACCACGAGCTCTCCTGTGTGCACATAATGCATCATAGATCTAATACGAATGCACGGACACACGCCTGGAAATAATACGGTCCTTTTAATAACAAGAATGATAGGTTTTGTTGATGATCAAAATACTCTCAGATGTCCATATGGCACATAGCATTATTCATTTGTATGTACATTTCAATATAAGTGTAATACGCCTTGTGGTGATCACTCAGGTGATTTGACATCAGGTTGCTGGTCACCAAGGGCTGTCCGGTGTCCGTGCCAAACTTGCCAACACAATTTGGGATGCATACAAACCGTCTTGAGTGTACTATAGGCCTCGTGGTGACAAGCACAAAAATGTTAATTTTTATGCTTGTCACCACGAGCTCTCCTGTGTGCACATAATGCATCATAGATCTAATATGAATGTACAGACACACTCCTGGAACAAATACGGTCATTTTACTAAACAAAAATGATAGGTTTTGTTGATGATGAAAATTCTCCCAGGTGTCCATATGGCACATAGCATTATACATATATATGTACATTTCAATATAAGTGTAATACGCCTTGTGGTGATCACTCAGGTGATTTGACACCACGTTGCTAGTCACCAAGGGCTGTCCAGTGTCCGTGCCAAACTCACCAACACAATTTGGGATGCATACAAACCGTCTTGAGTGTGCTATAGGCCTTGTGGTGACAAGCACAAAAATGTCCATTTTTATGCTTGTCACCACGAGCTCTCCTGTGTGCACATAATGCATCATAGATCTAATACGAATGCACTGACACACTCCTGGAACAAATACGGTCCTTTTGACATCAAAAATGATAGGTTTTGTTGATGATAAAAATTCTGCCAGGTGTCCATAGGACACATAGCATTATACATTTGTATGTACATTTCAATATAAGTGTAATACGCCTTGTGGTGATCACTCAGGTGATTTGACACCACATTGCTGGTCACCAAGTGCTGCCAAGTGTCCATGCCCAACTCACCAACACAATTTGACATGCATACAAACTGTCTTGAGTGTGCTATAGGCCTCATGGTGACAAGCACAAAAATGTCCATTTTTGTGCTTGTCACCACGAGCTCTCCTGTGTGCACATAATGCATCATAGATCTAATACGAATACACGGACACACTCCTGGAACTAATACGGTCCTTTTGATACAAAAATAATAGGTTTTGTTGATGATCAAACCATCTCTCATGCGTCCATATGGCACATAGCATTATACATTTGTATGTACATTTCAATATAAGTGTAATACGCCTTGTGGTGATCACTCAGGTGATTTGACACCACGTTGCTGGTCACCAAGGGCTGCCAAGTGTCTGTGCCAAACTTACCAACACAATTTGGGATGCATACAAACTGTCTTGAGTGTGCTATAGGCCTTGTGGTGACAAGCACAAAAATGTCCATATTTATGCTTGTCACCACGAGCTCTCCTGTGTGCACATAATGCATCATAGATCTAATACAAATGTACGGACACACCCCTGGAACTAATACGATCCTTTTGATAGCAAAAATGATAGGTTTTGTTGATAATGAAAATTCTCCCTGGTGTCCATATGGCACATAGCATTATACATTTGTATGTACATTTCAATATAAGTGTAATACGCCTTGTGGTGATCACTCAGGTGATTTGACACCACGTTGCTGGTCACCAAGGGCTGCCAAGTGTCCATGCCCAACTCACCAACACAATTTGACATACACACAAACCGTCTTGAGTGTGCTATAGGCCTCGTGGTGACAAGCACAAAAATGTCCATTTTTATGCTTGTCACCACGAGCTCTCCTGTGTGCACATAATGCATCATAGATCTAATACGAATGCACGGACACACTCCTGGAACTAATACGGTCCTTTTGACATCAAAAATGATAGGTTTTGTTGATGATAAAAATTCTGCCAGGTGTCCATAGGACACATAGCATTATACATTTGTATGTACATTTCAATATAAGTGTAATACGCCTTGTGGTGATCACTCAGGTGATTTGACACCACGTTGCTAGTCACCAAGGGCTGTCCAGTGTACGTGCCCAACTCACCAACACAATTTGGGATGCATACAAACCGTCTTGAGTGTGCTATAGGCCTTGTGGTGACAAGCACAAAAATGTCCATATTTATGCTTGTCACCACGGCCTCTCCTGTGTGCACATAATGCATCATAGATCTAATACGAATGCACAAACACACTCCTGGAACTAATACGGTCCTTTTCATAACAAAAATAATAGGTTTTGTTGATGATCAAAACATCTCTCATGCATCCATATGGCACATAGCATTATACATTTGTATGTACATTTCAATATAAGTGTAATACGCCTTGTGGTGATCACTTAGGTGATTTGACACCACATTGCTGGTCACCAAGGGCTGCCCAGTGTACGTGCCCAACTCACCAACACAATTTGACATGCATACAAACCGGCCTGAGTGTGCTATAGGCCTCGTGGTGACAAGCACAAAAATGTCAATTTTATGCTTGTCACCACGAGCTCTCCTGTGTGCACATAATGCATCATAGATCTAATACGAATGCACGGATACACTCCTGGAACTAATACGGTCCTTTTGATAGCAAAAATGATAGGTTTTGTTGATGATGAAAATTCTCCCTGGTGTCCATATGGCACATAGCATTATACATTTGTATGTACATTTCAATATAAGTGTAATACGCCTTGTGGTGATCACTCAGGTGATTTGACACCACGTTGCTGGTCACCAAGGGCTGCCAAGTGTCCATGCCCAACTCACCAACACAATTTGGGATGCATACAAACCGTCTTGAGTGTGCTATAGGCCTTGTGGTGACAAGCACAAAAATGTCCATATTTATGCTTGTCACCACGGCCTCTCCTGTGTGCACATAATGCATCATAGATCTAATACAAATGTACGGACACACTCCTGGAGCTAATACAGTCCTTTTGATAACAAACATGATATGTTTGTTGATGACAAAAATTTTGCTAGGTGTCCATATTGCACATAGCATTATACATTTGTATAATTGTGGTTACAGGTCACCTATTGAGATGAGATTTATTGTAGGAGATAGTTGACATCCCCAACTAGTTGTGTCTGAAATATCACATTAACACGACCCCTCTCCCATGAGTTATGCAAAAAGGTGCTTAGTGTTTTCTCTCCTATACTCTCCCATACATTAAAAGCAATATTAAGCACCTCCGAATATAGCTGGGGTTATAGGCCACCTATTGAGATAGGAATTGTTGCAGGAGTTAGTTCACATCCCTAGCTAGTTCTGTCTAAAATATCACATTGACATGCCCCCTCCCCCATGAATTACCAAAAAGGTGCTTAGCGTTTTCTCTCCTATACTCTCCCATACATTGTAAGAACATAAGCACCTTCGAATATAGTTGGGGTTACAGGCCACCTATTGAGATAGGAATTGTTGCAGGAGTTAGTTCACATCCCCAGCTAGTTCTGTCTAAATTATCAAGTTGACACGCCCCCTCTCTCATGAGTTATGTAAAAAGGTGCTTAGTGTTTTCTCTCCTATATTCTCCCATACATTGAAAACAATATTAAGCACCTTCGAATATAGTTGGGGTTATGGGCCACCTATTGAGATGGGAATTGTTGCAGGAGTTAGTTCACATCCCCAACTAGTTCTGTCTATATAAATTATCAAGTTGACACGCCCCCTCTCTCATGTGTTATGCAAAAAGGTGCTTAGCGTTTTCTCTCCTATACTCTCCCATACATTGTAAGAACATTAAGCACCTTCGAATATAGTTGGGGTTACAGGCCACCTATTGAGATAGGAATTGTTGCAGGAGTTAGTTCACATCCCCAGCTAGTTCTGTCTAAAATATCAAGTTGACACGCCCTCTCCCCCATGAATTACGCAAAAAGGTGCTTAGCGTTTTCTCTCCTATACTCTCCCATACATTGTAAGAACATTAAGCACCTTCGAATATAGTTGGGGTTACAGGCCACCTATTGAGATAGGAATTGTTGCAGGAGTTAGTTCACATCCCCAGCTAGTTCTGTCTAAAATATCAAGTTGACACGCCCTCTCCCCCATGAATTACGCAAAAAGGTGCTTAGCGATTTCTCTCATATACTCTCCCATACATTGTAAGAATATTAAGCACCTTCGAATATAGTTGGGGTTACAGGCCACCTATTGAGATAGGAATTGTTGCAGGAGTTAGTTCACATCCCCAGCTAGTTCTGTCTAAACTATCAAGTTGACACGCCCCCTCTCTCATGTGTTATGCAAAAAGGTGCTTAGCGATTTCTCTCCTATATTCTCCCATACATTGAAAACAATATTAAGCACCTCCGAATATAGCTGGGGTTACAGGCCACCTATTGAGATAGGAATTGTTGCAGGAGTTAGTTCACATCCCCAACTAGTTCTGTCTAAATTATCAAGTTGACACGCCCCCTCTCTCATGAGTTATGTAAAAAGGTGCTTAGCGTTTTCTCTCCTATACTCTCCCATACATTGAAAACAATATTAAGCACCTCCAAATATAGCTGGGGTTGTAGACCACCTATGGAGATAGGAATTGCTTCAGGAGTTAGTTCATATACCCAGCTAGTTCTGTCTAAATTATCAAGTTGACACGCCCCCTCTCTCATGGGTTATGCGAAAAGGTGCTTAGCGTTTTCTCTCATATACTCTCCCATACATTGTAAGAACATAAGCACCTTCGAATATAGTTGGGGTTACAGGCCACCTATTGAGATAGGAATTGTTGCAGGAGTTAGTTCACATCCCCAACTAGTTCTGTCTAAATCATCAAGTTGACACGCCCCCTCTCTCATGAGTTATGTAAAAAGGTGCTTAGCGTTTTCTCTCCTATACTCTCCCATACATTGAAAACAATATTAAGCACCTCCGAATATAGCTGGGGTTGTAGACCACCTATGGAGATAGGAATTGTTTCAGGAGTTAGTTCACATCCCCAGCTAGTTCTGTCTAAATTATCAAGTTGACATGCCTCCTCTCTCATGAGTTATGCGAAAAGGTGCTTAGTGTTTTCTCTCCTATACTCTCCCATACATTGTAAGAACATTAAGCACCTTCGAATATAGTTGGGGTTACAGGCCTCCTATTGAGATAGGAATTGTTGCAGGAGTTAGTTCACATCCCCAGCTAGTTCTGTCTAAAATATCAAGTTGACACGCCCTCTCCCCCATGAATTACGCAAAAAATTGCTTAGCGATTTCTCTCATATACTCTCCCATACATTGTAAGAATATTAAGCACCTTCGAATATAGTTGGGGTTACAGGCCACCTATTGAGAGGAATTGTTGCAGGAGTTAGTTCACATCCCCAACTAGTTCTGTCTAAACTATCAAGTTGACACGCCCCCTCTCTCATGTGTTATGCAAAAAGGTGCTTAGCGATTTCTCTCCTATATTCTCCCATACATTGAAAACAATATTAAGCACCTCCGAATATAGCTGGGGTTACAGGCCACCTATTGAGATGGGAATTGTTGCAGGAGTTAGTTCACATCCCCAGCTAGTTCTGTCTGCAATATCACATTGACACGCCCCCTCCCCCATGAGTTATGCAAAAAGGTGTTTAGCGATTTCTCTCCTATACTCTCCCATACATTGTAAGAACATTAAGCACCTTCGAATATAGTTGGGGTTACAGGCCACCTATGGAGATAGGAATTGTTGCAGGAGTTAGTTCACATCCCCAACTAGTTCTGTCTAAATTATCAAGTTGACACGCCCCCTCTCTCATGAGTTATGTAAAAAGGTGCTTAGCGTTTTCTCTCCTATACTCTCCCATACATTGAAAACAATATTAAGCACCTCCAAATATAGCTGGGGTTGTAGACCACCTATGGAGATAGGAATTGTTTCAGGAGTTAGTTCATATACCCAGCTAGTTCTGTCTAAATTATCAAGTTGACACGCCCCCTCTCTCATGGGTTATGCGAAAAGGTGCTTAGCGTTTTCTCTCCTATACTCTCCCATACATTGTAAGAACATAAGCACCTTCGAATATAGTTGGGGTTACAGGCCACCTATTGAGATAGGAATTGTTGCAGGAGTTAGTTCACATCCCCAGCTAGTTCTGTCTAAATTATCAAGTTGACACGCCCCCTCTCTCATGGGTTATGCAAAAAGGTGCTTAGCGATTTCTCTCCTATACTCTCCCATACATTGTAAGAATATTAAGCACCTTCGAATATAGTTGGGGTTACAGGCCACCTATTGAGATGGGAATTGTTGCAGGAGTTAGTTCACATCCCCAGCTAGTTCTGTCTAAAATATCAAGTTGACATGCCTCCTCTCTCATGAGTTATGCAAAAAGGTGCTTAGCGATTTCTCTCCTAATTCTCCCATACATTGAAAACAATATTAAGCACCTCCGAATATAGCTGGGGTTACAGGCCACCTATTGAGATGGGAATTGTTGCAGGAGTTAGTTCACATCCCCAGCTAGTTCTGTCTGCAATATCACATTGACACGCCCCCTCCCCCATGAGTTATGCAAAAAGGTGTTTAGCGTTTTCTCTCCTATACTCTCCCATACATTGAAAACAATATAAACACCTCTGAATATAGCTGGGGTTGTAGACCACCTATGGAGATAGGAATTGTTTCAGGAGTTAGTTCACATCCCCAACTAGTTCTGTCTAAATTATCAAGTTGACATGCCCCCTCTCTCATGAGTTATGTAAAAAGATGCTTAGCGTTTTCTCTCCTATACTCTCCCATACATTGAAAACAATATTAAGCACCTCCAAATATAGCTGGGGTTGTAGACCACCTATGGAGATAGGAATTGTTTCAGGAGTTAGTTCACATCCCCAGCTAGTTCTGTCTAAATTATCAAGTTGACATGCCTCCTCTCTCATGAGTTATGCGAAAAGGTGCTTAGTGTTTTCTCTCCTATACTCTCCCATACATTGTAAGAACATTAAGCACCTTCGAATATAGTTGGGGTTACAGGCCACCTATTGAGATAGGAATTGTTGCAGGAGTTAGTTCACATCCCCAACTAGTTCTGTCTAAATTATCAAGTTGACACGCCCCCTCTCTCATGAGTTATGCAAAAAGGTGCTTAGCGTTTTCTCTCCTATACTCTCCCATACATTGTAAGAACATTAAGCACCTTCGAATATAGTTGGGGTTACAGGCCACCTATTGAGATGGGAATTGTTGCAGGATTTGGTTTACATCTCCAGCTAGTTCTGTCTAAATTATCAAGTTGACACGCTCCCTCTCTCATTAGTTATGCAAAAAGGTGCTTAGTGTTTTCTCTCCTATACTCTCCCATACATTGTAAGCACGTTAAGAACCTTCGAATATAGTTGGGGTTACGGGCCACCTATGGAGATGGGAATTGTTGCAGGAGTTAGTTCACATCCCCAGCTAGTTCTGTCTGCAATATCACATTGACACGCCCCCTACCCCATGAGTTATAAGAAAAGGTGCTTAGCGATTTCTCTCATATACTCTCCCATACATTGTAAGAACATTAAGCACCTTCGATTATAGTTGGGGTTACAGGCCGGCTATTGAGATGGGAATTGTTGCAGGAGTTAGTTCACATCCCCAGCTAGTTCTGTCTAAATTATCAAGTTGACACGCCCCCTCTCTCATGGGTTATGCAAAAAGGTGCTTAGCGTTTTCTCTCATATACTCTCCCATACATTAAAAGCAATAATAATATTAAGCACCTCCGAATATAGCTGGGGTTACAGGCCACCTATTGATATGGGAATTGTTGCAGGAGTTAGTTCACATCCCCAGCTAGTTCTGTCTAAAATATCAAGTTGACACGCCCTCTCCCCCATGAATTACGCAAAAAGGTGCTTAGCGATTTCTCTCCTATACTCTCCCATACATTGTAAGAATATTAAGCACCTTCGAATATAGTTGGGGTTACAGGCCGACTATTGAGATAGGAATTGTTGCAGGAGTTAGTTCACATTCCCAACTAGTTCTGTCTAAATTATCAAGTTGACACGCCCCCTGACTCATGGGTTATGTAAAAAGGTGCTTAGCGATTTTTCTCCTATACTCTCCCATACATTGTAAGAACATTAAGCACCTTCGAATATAGTTGGGGTTACAGGCCACCTATTGAGATGGGAATTGTTGCAGGAGTTAGTTCACATCCCTAGCTAGTTCTGTCTAAACTATCACATCGACACGCCCCCTTCCCCATGAATTACGCAAAAGGTGCTTAGCAATGTCTCTCCTATATTCTCCCATACATTGAAAACAATATTAAGCACCTCCAAATATAGCTGGGGTACAGGCCACCTATTGATATGGGAATTGTTGCAGGAGGTAGTTCACATCCCCAGCTAGTTCTGTCTGCAATATCACATTGACACGCCCCCTCCCCCATGAGTTATGCAAAAAGGTGCTTAGTGTTTTCTCTCCTATACTCTCCCATACATTGTAAGAACATTAAGCACCTTTGAATATAGTTGGGGTTACAGACCACCTATTGAGATGGGATTTATTGCAGGAGTTAGTTCACATCCCCAGCTAGTTCTGTCTGCAATATCACATTGACACGCCCCCTCCCCCATGATTTATGCAAAAGGGTGTTTAGCGATTTCTCTCCTATACTCTCCCATACATTGTAAGAACATTAAGCACCTTCGAATATAGTTGGGGTTACAGGCCACCTATTGAGATGGGAATTGTTGCAGGAGTTAGTTGGTTTACATCTCCAACTAGTTCTGTCTAAATTATCAAGTTGACACGCCCCCTCTCTCATGAGTTATGCAAAAAGGTGCTTAGCGATTTCTCTCCTATACTCTCCCATACATTGTAAGAACATTAAGTCCACAGCTAGTACGGTTCAAGTAAAATATCTTGTTGTCACGGTCCTTCTCCCATGAGCTACACTAAAAGGTGCTTAGCATTATTTGATCCTATGCCTTCACATACATTAAAAATTATTATGGGGTGTACTACACTGATGAGCTCAATGAGTGGAAATAATGTCAATTTTTATGCTTGTCACCACGAGCTCTCCTGTGTGCACATAATGCATCATAAATCTAAATACGAATGCATGGACACACTCCTGGAACTAATACGGTCCTTTTGATTAACAAAAATGATAGGTTTTGCTGCCGATGAAAAATTCTCCCAGGTGTCCATATGGCACATAGAATTTTACATTTGTATGTACATTTCAATATAAGTGTAATGCGCCTTGTGGTGATCACTCAGGTGATTTGACACCACGTTGCTGGTCACCAAGGGCTGCCAAGTGTCCGTGTCAAACTCACCAACACAATTTGGGATGCATACAAACCGTCTTGAGTGTGCTATAGGCCTCGTGGTGACAAGCACAAAAATGTCAAGTTTTATGCTTGTCACCACGGCCTCTCCTGTGTGCACATAATGCATCATAGATCTAATACGAATGCACGGACACACTCCTGGAACTAATACGGTCATTTTGATAACAAAACTGATAGGTTTTGTTGATGATCAAAACAACTCTCATATGTCCATATATATGGCACATAGCATTATACATATATATGTACATTTCAATATAAGTGTAATACGCCTTGTGGTGATCACTTAGGTATTTGACACCATGTTCCTGGTCACCAAGGGCTGCCCAGTGTCCGTGTCAAACTCACCAACGCAATTTGGGATGCATACAAACCCTCCTGAGTGTTCTATAGGCCTCATGGTGACAAGCAAAAAATGTCAATTTTTATGCTTGTCACCACAGCCTTTCTTGTGTGCACATAATGCATCATAGATCTAATACGAATGCACGGACACACTCCTGGAAGTAATACGATCCTTCTGATAACAAAAATGATAGGCTTTGTTGTAAATGAAAAATTCTTTCAGGTGTCCATATATATGGCACATAGCATTATACATTTGTACGTACATTTCAATATAAGTGTAATATGCCTTGTGCTCAGGTGATTTGAAATCACGTTGCTGGTCACCAAGGGCTGCCCAGTGTCTGTGCCAAACTCACCAACACAATTTTGGATGCATACAAATCGTATATAATATACAAAGATGGGGATTGCTTCAAAGCAATTTTCAATGTACGTATCATATGGATTATATTGGTTGTTAGGTTTGTGGTCCCTCCAGCAGGATGTACATGCATTGCATCAGTATTTGTACACTGGGGAGCCTTTGTGACATACAATATTATTATAATCCAAGCAATAATAATAATGACTTTTATTATTGCTTCAAATGTCTTTAAAATATAATGAAATGTGCAGGTACGTATAATATACCTTTGAGAGAATATAAAAAAATATAAACATACACTCTTTTTAAACAATAATAATTTTCATTCAATAGTATGGTTACGTATTGGAGATGGGAAGTAGCTGATTTACAATGATTATCATTTTGATTTTCTTCCAGTAGGTGCACTGTCTGAATCTCTCCTTCGAACCAGCTTATCGAGGTACAGGACCTCCATGAGCTCCATTTTGTGCTTAAGTCCCTTCACCACTTCCTGCAACCTATCTACTTCAGCAGACAACTACAGGAAGTAACCAATAAACTATTATGCTTGAGTTAATGGATATACTATTGCTTATTATATAATATACAATAATGCTTATGTAGACAAATGATATCATTATATTGCTATTAACTTTATTGAGGCAATTAGTGCATTTTTGTATATAAAAGAAGATTATTCACGTCCACGTGTATGCATTCAAGACACACTTGGAATTGAGTCTCATAGATGTGCAATTATTAGTAATTAATAACCACTATCGTGATCAAAATGTGTATAGAATTATAATGACATTTTCCAATTCGGCAAGCATATATTAAAATAATCTATGGTATCCATATGCATTGCGGAAATGTACGATTATCATAATAATTCTATATATCCATATTTCAATTGACTGTAAAATTAATACAATCTACCAAAACGCTCAGGCAGATTGAAACAATGATCATGTGGTCCAGCTAATTACAATGATTATAATATTTTTTTATTAGACTTATATGCCACAGATCGATGATTGTTGTACTACATGTGCCACACAGGCTGTCCCCATATGGCTTCAATGAGTATTATATGTACAATTACCCTTTGTGCTTCTGATCTCGTCCCAATGTACAGGCTCGCAGCATACAACCAGTCACGATGGTAGCGAATTGCAACTGCTACTACTTCAATTTTATCTTTGCTCATCAGAGAACTCTCACTAACTCCGTCATCGTTTTCTACATCCTAACAATAAATTTGTAAAAATCATACAGATTAATAATTATTTATCATGCATAATAAACAAACTTTAAGGCTATAAGTGAACCATATTATGGTCCAAGTCACTGTGAAAAACACACTTTTTTGAAATGACTATGATTTTTATGATTCAAGGCAATAATATTACCGTATAGTGGGAAATTTTCACAGGTCCAAAATTCCACGAAATGCACCCTAATTGGCCTAATATTCGCAGTTCATATTTTCGCGATGTTGCAATCAAAAACAAGTGTTGTGCAATGTTAAACTGAAAATTCGCAGTTTTAATTTTTGCGTCTCCAGTCAAATTGCAAAAACTGCAAAAATTGCAACCTTGCAAAAATTTCCCGCTATAGGGTATTATATATGAAAAAACATAATTAAATTTATTTCAAATATGCACACACCTCAACTAGCTATAAGGTATAGTGTCTGACATGTCAATTCGGTATTCATGTCCAGCATATATCAAGGCCATAGGAAGCATTTGAAAAGTAGTAAGGCCGTAGAAATAATTTCTGCCGGCTTCACTCACAATAACTCATACGAACGTACTACATACCATTTTGAAAACTATTACAAATTTATTGCAATCAATGCGCCATGTTTATTCAAGATTTCTATGACATAAGGGTTGATTACATCATTATGACATATGAATTCTGATGTAATCAGCTAGAAGATGGCAAAAGTATAGATAATAGAAAAGTACTAAGGCCAAAACCTTACCAGCCACACCGATTCCTACAGCCTTGTATACTGTATTATTGATAGATATATAATACGATATGCACTGTATACATATTATGTTTATGTGCCATGTATCAAGTCGAAATTAGCTGCAGCTGTAATACAAGCTGTCAGAATCAAATGTATCATACTTGAACATTTCAAGTACATATAAATGTATGTATATGCATGTCATCCAACACGAGAAAATGACATACTGGGAATTTTTCCGCATTTTTCACTCCCACAGAAAGCTCCATGGTAGCAATCTTCCTGTGGAGTTTACCAGATTCTTCTTGTATTGTAGTAAGTTTACTTTCTTTCATGGCTAGTTTCTTGTCCTTGTCCAAACATCTCGTGCATGTTTCAACCTTTTGCTGGCTTCGTATTTCACGCCACTGCATTTGCCATGAAGCAAACATTTGTTAATTTTCATATGTGAATGATCTCAACTTGATGACACGCGTAGAAGCCGAACAATCACATTCATTTGGAAAATTTATTTATACATGGAAAATTATAACATTTCATAAATTCACTTTTAAAATTACCTTTTGCTTCTTTTCCATATAGGTACTAATTGTAAGTGCCATATTTCAACAGTCAGACTTGAGAACCCACTCTCTATCCTCGACTGAATAAAGAATCATAATAAAAATTTCAATCACAAGTGTGTATGCACATGTACATGCAACTCCCACACACACACACACACACACACACACACACACACACACACACACACACATACACACACACACACACACACACACACACACACACACACACACACACACACACACACACACGTACACATATACACACATACACAAACAACATTGCATAACAGCCACTACATACAAGTTCCTTCAAAATATAAGTTACAAGGTGATAACTAAGTGATAAAAATGTCAACCTGAAATTCAAGTAGACGTATACGTACATAATTTTATATCCAGACTCTGAGTTTTTTATCTAAGAACATCAAGGCTGTTGCCTATATGTCTACAAACAGAGATTACAACTTAAAAGATGTCTCAACTTCGAGTACTGTATGACTTTGTTTACTACTGAATCGGGGATTCCCCAGGTAAAGCACCTATACATCACCATTCTATTAGTATCTATGGTATGTACTATATAATTAGAATAAGGCCTGGTCCCAGTAATACTATTAGCGGGAGCCTGCCTGTACAAATACCGAAGTTCATCAGTATTATAATTTAACGCGGGATAACTTGGAATGGGCGTTTTCAGACATGGTTAATCTTTACGTATGCGCATCTATCTTCAAATGTTGATGGAATCGCCTGTCTACAGAGATAACGGTAACCTGTATCAATAGCTCATGCAGTGTCAGAGCGATCGAGGCCGTAGATTCCAAGCTACCCCAGTGCTCCAAGTTTCCCCGTTCTACCAAACGTTTCCCTCACTAACTTGAGTGTGTAGAAAGGAGCCTGGGACTAACAAACTAGAACTAACTGATCCAGAATTGTGACTAGAACAGCCATAATCATCCGCATAAAGCCATAAAGCATCTGCGGTCATAGCTATTCCCCACTCTATTGGTTTTTCGACAGGATTTTCTTCAGTCAACTCTCAAACCCTCCTAAATAGCCTTGAAAATGATCCGAAATATACAATTGGTGGCGTCGAGACATCTAAACAACTATTCGGTAGCTTTTGAATATCAATACTCAGACTATAGCCATGCTCTATGCTCTAACAAGTATCAGTCAATTCTCATTACGACGGCGCACACTAACAGCCCGGAGCGCCTATTCGTATTCTATTAAAGCCCAACCTGACCTCCTCGTGCTACTCGCAGTTATAGTTCACCACAGAGATGTGCAGCCCGGATAACCTTGTCAGAAATGTTTCCTACAGTTCGCAACTGTTTGACAATCCATTGACAGTTGTACCAAAAATAGCTTACACTTTTGGAAATGAGGTATGGCTTGTTTGATAACGAATTACTATAATTTGCTCGTCTCTAGCTCACACGCGTCCAAATTCCTTAGGTGGTGAACAGATGGCCTCAGAGAGGTATTGGAGAATGGCTTTCAGAGAGCGTGAACCAGTTCAATGAATACTCTGAGTTCTCCTCCACGGCCCTCAAGCACGTCATCTACATAGCAGTGGGATTGACCATCTTACGATACATTGTCAATGCTGTGTTGTTGAAGGTGTGTAGCTTGGGGTACCCTACCGAACTATAAGGAAATTTAAAAATTTTAAAATCACATGATCGATTCAATTGATAGTGTAACTGGTGAATTCGTTGAAACTAAGGGATTTACGTGTGTACGATTCTTCTATTGTGATGTTGTGACCATTTCGAGACGTCGACACGGGAGGTCAAGGTGTATCGGTGTGTGATCCTCTCTACAAAAGGAATTTATCGCGCCGTCAATTAAACCGCAACAGCGTACGTTGTGTTCCACTCTATAGCTGTACCCAATTTCCATTGGTTTGAAAAGCATTCTTTCATTCTCCCAACTCTAACCTATCATATGTATTGTGAATTCTGTTTTGTTGTAATCCTTTTAGCATGAAAGTAGCTAGAGGGTTCTGAAGGTATCTTGATGTCCTTCACTCTCTTCCGCACAATGTAGAGAATCCCAGAATGGGTTAAAATGGCTGAAGACTGTGCTGTTAAGTTTCCGGAGAGCAGTTTCAATGCTACCATGTATGCAGTGGCTTGGATGTGGGAAGTCTACATCATTTTAACAAGTCCTAAGAACTTACTCTCTGAACTTGCATCTCATTGGAACGGTGTGTGTGTGTGTGTATGTGTGTGTGTGTGTGTGTGTGTGTGTGTGTGTGTGTGTGTGTGTGTGTGTGTGTGTGACATGTGTATGTGTATGTGTGTGTGTGTGCGTGTCTGAATATGTATGTGTGTGTTGCGTCTACGTGTGTGTGTGTGTGTGTGTGTGTGTGTGTGTGTGTGTGTGTGTGTGTGTGTGTGTGTGTGTGCATAAGTATGTATGTGTGTGTGTGCATATGCATGTGTGTGTTTGCATCTACATGTGTGTGCATGTGTACCTGTACCTGTGTGTGTGTGTGTTTGTGTGTTTGTTTGTGTGTGTGTGTGTATGTGTGTGTGTGTGTGTGTTTGTGTTTGTGTGTGTCTGCATATGTATGTGTGCGTTTGCGTCTACATGTGTGTGCATGTGTACCTGTGTGTGTGTGTGTGTGTGTGTGTGTGTATGTGCATGTGCATGTGCATGTATGTGTGATTATATAGTGTCCAATGAGTAAATTCTTCACTTTTCCTACTCACTTCCTTTGCCCCTGTTTTAAGTCAGTTGCACAAATTTTGGTAAGTACAGTGGGTACATGGTGCCTTGTGCAGTAGTCTTCATTCATGGGTGAACTACTTCACCACTCAAAGCACTATGAAACCCAGCAAAATAATATACTCACAAATGTGGTCCTTTATCAGTACCTACATATCTTTAATAACTGGAAGCCCTGGTGACTACCTTTGTGTTCTGTTATGTGGTACATGAATCCATGTTGGTGCTGATCAACACTTCTCCAAGCCCAAATTCAAGGTTTGCATTCCCAAATCTGCCAATAAGAAATCACACACAAACTTGAAGTCAGTGGTGAGATCACCTGGTGTCACCTGTCACCCTGTGCAAACTGTGCACTTCCTGGTACTCCTGGGCGCCAAGTGTGTTCAATTCAAAGACTAATCCCATGTGCACTGCTGAACTCAACAACTCTGTGTCTACTGTCCAAGTCCATTATTTACATTACCATTTTGTGCCATGTAATTGTGTATGTGTTCGGATGAATTTTACTCGAAACTTTCTTTCACTGTCAATAGGATGGGAGAAAGGTGGTCAGGTGGAGCCAGAGATCTACTGGCTGTTCATGTTTCAGCTTGGATTCTACCTGCACTTCCTCTATGCCACTGTTTTTGTGAACACAAAGAGGAAGGACTTTGCAGTTCTTGTTCTGCATCATGTCCTTACCATTACTCTAATTGCCTGGTCTTATGCAGTTAGGTGAGTGTGTGTGTGTGTGTGTGTGTGTGTGTGTGTGTGTGTGTGTGTGTAGGTGTGTGTGTGTGTGTGTGTGTGTGTGTGTGTGTGTGTGTGTGTGTGTGTGTGTGTGTTTATTAGCATTACTTGACATTACATTTTGTTTTTCTTTGGCCACATTGATTATAATTTCAGCATGTAATGTTAATGCAATCGATCAAATGGTATATTTTCTAATTGGACTTTTTCTGTAGGTTCCATTATGTAGGGTTAATTCTTCTTTTCCTACACGATATTGGGGATGTCCTGCTGGAATTGGCAAAAACGGCAAAATACTGTGAAATCCTGGACGGAAAACGTTTCCCTACGATGGACTTGTTGGCTAATGTGATTTTTGGAGCATTTGCTATTGAATGGTGAGAACAAGACAGTTGATATCATGAAAGCTCATAGCCATTGCAAAGAATTGAAATATTGAAACATTTGCTCCCTGAAAGTTGTGCAAACCACGTGTTCCTCCCACCAGTAGAGATTCCAGTTGACTTTTAATCAGTAACCGTAGTACACAGTATATACAGTACACACAGTACATACAGTATACCCAGATCATACAATACGCATAGTACACACCGTTCACTCGGTAACTATTGTACACTCAATACACACAGTACACACAGTACATACAGTACATATAGTACATACAGTGCATATATATGCAGTGCATACAGTAACAGTCGTGAAGAATAATCATTCTTGCTTCTATTTCCTACGAATCCCACTGAGTCATTTCGGTGGGATTCATAATATGTAGTTCGGTTCACTGAATTAAGCCGAGGGTTGCTGTGGAGTTACGGTTCACCTCTGAATGTCTCCCTACAGGGTGTTTTGCCGACTGTACTGGTACCCTATGAAGGTTATCCAATCCTCTGGAATCGTCTCAATGATCATCTGTCCAGGAGGTGCGTTCTACCTCCCTTTCAATGTCATGTTGGTTCTCCTCTATCTCATGCAAGTCTACTGGTTCTACTTCATTCTCAAGCTCCTCTATAAGGTGAGAGACGGTGTAGTCTGTTAGTTGTGTTTGTGTGTGTATGAGTGACTTTTTGTTACCCATTTCCTGTGAGTACATGTAACCATAATAAACTGATAGTGAATAGTTTTCAGAGTTGTAATGTTCCACCTGACTGATTGTATTTCGATGGGTACACGTGTGTGTGTGTGTGTGTGTGCAGACACACGCACGCACGCACACACACACACACACACACACACACACACACACACACACACACACACACACACACACGTACCCACACATGCGCGCACACATACACACACACACGCACACACACACGCACACACACACGCACGCATACTGTATAGTGATACTTGTATATACAGTGGACCCTCACTTATCCGAACACCTTGGGACCGAGGGGTGGTCAGATATGCGAAATGTTCAGATAACTGAAACTGGACTGAATGCATTATGATATGTCAATATATTACTCATTATTTGGCTACATGTTGGCTAGAAAGTAAAACACAACAAATGGTTTGGAACTTTTCCTTGATCCCTATTATTGTTTTCATTTCGACTTCCGGAATGAAACGCTCGTCTACATCTAAGACGTGCTCCTACACGTAACCACAACAATGAATTTATATTATAATTTATATTGCGCGAAAAAAGATGGCCAATTTCGAACGCCGAGAATGAAAAATTGGGCTGAAACTCGTGCTTTGAAGCTTCGCCGAACATAATAACTATAACGAAGGTACTTCTGAACCTAAGGAAGACCCTTTTTAACTCGAATTACTTGTTTGCTGACTGTTCAAGTACGTGTACCTATTATTATTATTCACCACTAAGGCCAAATGGCTAATGTGCAAATAGCTATCCCTGGAAATTTGGTGTCCGGATAATCCGAGCCTCCGGATAAATGAAGTCCGGATAAATGAGGGTCCACTGTACATTGTTCATCGGAATCTTACACACTGGAGGGGAGTTGTAATGGCTTTTGAGGGATAGAGTGTTTTCAGATTACATGGCACATCCAGATTGAGATCATCATTACCCAGTACCCATGAGACATCAAGCATTTATTGGGGTGTCAGTTTACTAAGTAATAAGGATAATTATTATAGTGGTCATTTTCTCTCCAGATTTAATTTGATTGGGGGCTTAAGGTTTCCTACCACCCCTTGCTTCTCTGCCGATGTTACACTTGCTTCGTGATTGTGTGTTTTTGATGTCGTTTTGTGTCCAGGTATTGATCAAGGGAGAGAGCGTGGATGACAATCGTGAGTACGATGTCCAGGAGAAATGGAGGAAGAAGGAAGAGGCAAAGAAGAAGAAGTGAAGAGCCATTAGTTCAATCTACCCTAAAATCATTTCTTATTAGACTAGCAAGTACAGAAGATTAGCAGCGTTGGGTTAGTTGTATTTTTAAACTGGAGTAGAGTAGTTTGAACAGGTTTTATTTGTGTCTATTTTGTATTCAATAATAGGATTATATAGCCTACTGTCTAATGGTTTGAATTGTTAAGCGTGGTTCATTTTATACACTATAGTAAACGAATACGGAGCATCAGTTTGGGACGAGCCTGATGATAGGAATTTAATAGAATCTATTTTCCCGCTGGGATAGGATAGGATACATCAAATTAATTTCCAAAATAGAATTCAGAGAAAAGAAGATTGATCAGATACTAGATCTGTGTGAATTCTGCATGGATTATTGGGGCGAGCCTAAGCGAGACCCACACTTGCGAGTCGGTCGCCTGCCCGCCTACGCTTCCGGTGTGGAAATATATATATATATATATGTTTGTATTCCATATTTAGGCCAACAATTTGGCCAACGTTTTCAACAATAAGGTTGCCAATGGGTTAGGGTAGGGTTAGGGTTAGGGATCAGCGATAATAATCACTTATTATTAGTAGCTACTCTGTACATAATATTGTTGTTAATAGTCTATACATAATATTGTTGTTAATCATTCCTGCATTGTCGTACATATACTGCCTATATAATAGTGCTCCCCATTTGTGTGGTACACGTAGTGATTGTATAATGATGCATACAACATACAGTACATTGGTTATGGGTGGTTCATGGCCTTGAGTTGAAAAAAAATTAAAAAAGGTCACCCATTCAGGGTCGAACAAACCCATGGTCGGTTTTATAGGGACTTTCCACAGATACTGTGTACTTGGTCATTCCGCGAATGCAGAAGACACTATTCTAGCTGGGAGGTCAGCCGCGAGTCCCAAAGCTCCCCCCTACGGTTCTTTCTAGAGAGTATTGCAACTGATCACCAGGAAGTGAGCTCTTTTTTTCAGAGAAAAAAACACTATTTGTTCTTTGAAAATGACTGAATTTTTATTGCTTCTGTCCATGACAATATCTTTAAATTAATTCTTGTCCTGAAATTGATGACCTGTTGTGTGAACTATTACATGCACATAAAGCATAGGCACCACAGTTCTATATCACATCATATACACATAATCATTCATTATTTTTACTGTGAGTGGGTCATGTGCACACTTGTGCAATACACTGGAAGACAGTCACAAAACATTGAGGTTTTTCATCACATCCATACAACATACTGTACATTGGTTATGAGTGGTTTACTTGAGTTGAAAAAAAAGAATAAAAAAGGTCACCCACTCGGGGTCGAACAAACCCATGGTTGGCTTTATAGGGACTTTCCACATATACTGTGTACTTGGTCATTCCGCGAATGCAGAAGACACTATTCTAGCTGGGAGGTCAGCCGCGAGTCCCAAAGCTCCCCCCTACGGTTCTTTGTAGAGAGTATTGCAACTGACCACCAGGAAGTGAGCTCTTTTTTTTTTTCATGGAAAAAATCCGTCCTTTGGAGGATTCGAACCCGCGACCTGGAGCCTAGAGTCGTGTCACCTGACCAACCGGCTACCCAACCGGCTACCGTGACCTATCTATTTTATTATTAGTATCTGCGCTATTTATAGTTGCCCTAGGTGTACAATTTGATAAAAAATGATAAAAGTGGAGTCGCAGAAGCCTTCCCCAGCACTCAAAGTACTTGGACGTCTACTTTAGGTTTGGAAAAAACTTCGCTGGAGATATAAAGTTCGTCGAAGCCGTTTCGCTTGAATTCTAGCCGAATTTCTAATTCTCGGCCTTTTGAAATCGGCCATCTTTTTGCGCAATATAAAATATAATATAAATTCACTGTTTCAGTTAGGTGTGAGAACAAATGGAAATTACCTGGAGAAGAAGAAATCCTTCGGAAAAAATGCAGTCTTCGGAATCCGATATGTCAGTCCACTTGCAGAAGAACTTTAATCCTAATAAACACATGGGGCCCAGTCCTTCCAACGACACGCCTCTGATATACGCTGTCAGGTTCGAGCACAAACTCTTCCTGAACGAATGCCTTCGATTTGGCGGTGACCCTTTCGTAACTAACGCCAATGGTCAAACAGCCTTTCATGTAGCGTGTGCTTCTTCTCGTTCGAGTCAGAGAACAGACAAAAAGAGAAAGGAACTCCTCCAAATGCTCTTATAGACCAGCCCGTGAAGAAAGAATATCAACTACCGTTTATCAATGGTTCGGACCACGAGAGGAGAAATGGAATGGACAAGAGTTATGTTTATCATCCGTCTGTGTGTCTGTTGGACAAGGTGTGGTGGTGGTGGTGGTGTGTGTGTGTGTGTGTGTGTGTGTGTGTGTGTGTGTGTGTGTGTGTGTGTGTGTGTGTGTGTGTGTGTGTGATTAAAGAGAGAGTGTGTATGTTTATTCGTGTGTGTGTGTGTGTGAGAGAGAGAGAGAGTGTGTGTGTGTGTGTATGCTTATTTGTGTGTGTTGCATTGCCACTCTACACTTCTGGTATCATACATTCACGATTGTAGAGTTGGACCATCCAAATGGTAAACGTGTGTTTGACCGTCAAGCAAGTAGAGTGGCCCGTGTAGCCAGAGGTTCTGGTACCAGCATAAGAGAAGGGAGGAGCTAATCAAACAGTATGGGAAGTTTGCCGAGTTAGTGAAGAAGATGCATGGGAGGAATGAAGGGACTGTTCAAAGGTGTGTGTGTGTGTGTGTGTGTGTGTGTGTGTGTGTGTGTGTGTGTGTGTGTGTGTGTGTGTGTGTGTGATTGTGTGTGTGTGTGTGCGTGCATGCATGTATGTGTGTATGTGTGTGTGTGTGTGTGTGTGTGTGTGTGTGTGTGTGTGTGTGTGTACAGTATGTGTATATTATGTGCATTGTGTGTATCCTGCAGGTGGTGACATGGGCAGAAATGTCAATCCAGCACAGATGGCCAAACTCAACCAGCAAATGGCAAAGATGTTCGACCCAAGGGTACTTCAACAAATGGGTATGTTCCCCAATTGGTTGAATTTTTTGACTGTTTGTTCACTATATTTGGTACTTTTTGTGCAGGTGGAATGGGTGCTCTACAAGATTTGATGCGGCAAGTCCAATCAGGAACTCAGGGGATGCCCCCTGGAATGGGAGGCGGGAGAAAATGACGTCAACACAAAACACTATTTGTTCTTTGAAAATGACTGAATTTTTATTGCTTCTGTCCATGACAATATCTTTAAATTAATTCTTGTCCTGAAATTGATGACCTGTTGTGTGAACTATTACATGCACATAAAGCATAGGCACCACAGTTCTATATCACATCATATACACATAATCATTCATTATTTTTACTGTGAGTGGGTCATGTGCACACTTGTGCAATACACTGGAAGACAGTCACAAAACATTGAGGTTTTTCATCACATCCATACAACATACTGTACATTGGTTATGAGTGGTTTACTTGAGTTGAAAAAAAAGAATAAAAAAGGTCACCCACTCGGGGTCGAACAAACCCATGGTTGGCTTTATAGGGACTTTCCACATATACTGTGTACTTGGTCATTCCGCGAATGCAGAAGACACCAGGAAGTGAGCTCTTTTTTTTTCATGGAAAAAATCCGTCCTTTGGAGGATTCGAACCCGCGACCTGGAGCCTAGAGTCGTGTCACCTGACCAACCGGCTACCGTGACCTATCTATTTTATTGTTGGTATCTGCGCTATTTATAGTTGCCCTAGGTGTACAATTTGATAAAAAATGATAAAAGTGGAGTCGCAGAAGCCTTCCCCAGCACTCAAAGTACTTGGACGTCTACTTTAGGTTTGGAAAAAACTTCGCTGGAGATATAAAGTTCGTCGAAGCCGTTTCGCTTGAATTCTAGCCGAATTTCTAATTCTCGGCCTTTTGAAATCGGCCATCTTTTTGCGCAATATAAAATATAATATAAATTCACTGTTTCAGTTAGGTGTGAGAACAAATGGAAATTACCTGGAGAAGAAGAAATCCTTCGGAAAAAATGCAGTCTTCGGAATCCGATATGTCAGCCCACTTACAGAAGAACTTTAATCCTAATAAACACATGGGGCCCAGTCCTTCCAACGACACGCCTCTGATATACGCTGTCAGGTTCGAGCACAAACTCTTCCTGAACGAATGCCTTCGATTTGGCGGTGACCCTTTCGTAACTAACGCCAATGGTCAAACAGCCTTTCATGTAGCGTGTGCTTCTTCTCGTTCGAGTCAGAGAACAGACAAAAAGAGAAAGGAACTCCTCCAAATGCTCTTAGACCAGCCCGTGAAGAAAGAATATCAACTACCGTTTATCAATGGTTCGGACCACGAGAGGAGAAATGGAATGGACAAGAGTTATGTTTATCATCCGTCTGTGTGTCTGTTGGACAAGGTGTGGTGGTGGTGGTGTGTGTGTGTGTGTGTGTGTGTGTGTGTGTGTGTGTGTGTGTGTGTGTGTGTGTGTGTGTGCTACTCTACACTTCTGGTATCATACATTCACGATTGTAGAGTTGGACCATCCAAATGGTGAACGTGTGTTTGACCGTCAAGCAAGTAGAGTGGCCCGTGTAGCCAGAGGTTCTGGTACCAGCATAAGAGAAGTGGAGGAGCTAATCAAACAGTATGGGAAGTTTGCCGAGTTAGTGAAGAAGATGGGAGGAATGAAGGGACTGTTCAAAGGTGTGTGTGTGTGTGATTGTGTGTGTGTGTGCGTGCATGCATGTATGTGTGTGTGTGTGTGTGTGTGTGTGTGTGTGTGTGTGTGTGTGTGTGTAGAGTGCTGTATGTGAGGTTGTGTGTAGTGTGCTGTGAGTGTTGTGTGTGAGTGTGTATGTATGTAGAATGCTGTGTGTGAGAGTGTGTGTATGTAGAGTGTTGTGTGTAGTGTGCTGTGAGTGTTGTGTGTGAGTATGTAGAGTGTTGTGTGAGTGTGTGTGTATGTAGAGTGTTGTGTGTAGTGTGTGTGTATGTAGAGTGTCGTGTGTAGTGTGCTGTGAGTGTTGTGTGTGAGTGTGTAGAGTGCTGTGTGTGAGGTTGTGTGTAGTGTGCTGTGAGTGTTGTGTGTGAGTGTGTATGTATGTAGAATGCTGTGTGTGAGAGTGTGTGTGTGTAGTGTGCTGTGAGTGTTGTGTGTGAGTATGTAGAGTGTGTGTGTATGTAGAGTGTTGTGTGTAGTGTGTGTGTATGTAGAGTGTCGTGTGTAGTGTGCTGTGAGTGTTGTGTGTGGTGAACTTACTTGTAACTTGCATTTTTGACATTTTTTCTATCCCAATTCTCATTTGTAGCCAACAGAAAAATCAGAAATGGAAACAGACAATGACCTCTCCTTCAGGGCAAGGGTACGTCTGATCCTCATATTTGAATGGCGAGAATTGGCTTTGCTCCATTTTGTGTGGAGACCGTTATTCTACCAGCTAGTGTACTCGGTGTTGTGGGAATGTGTCTTGTCATCTAGGAATTAATCCATTTATTTCTATTTGTGTGCCAGACCTACACAATGCAGCACCCAGAAGGATTGCATGAGATGAAGGAGGAGCTTGTGAAGGAGTTGAAGGCAAAACTGACGGTACCCACAGACATGCGGGCTTTGCTATCCATGTCTGTGCCTAAATGTGGAGAGATCAAGCTCCGTTCATTTGCAGCTGAGTTGCTGCTGGTCCATTATGGTGAGGAGATTATTTCCGCTATTTGCTATATATCATGTGACTGTCACATGACTTCTTTCACAATAGACTGGTCCATAGAGAAGGTACGTACTTGAAGTATGGAAAAAGGATCCTTTTGAAACTTTGAAAGATGCAAAACTTAAACTTGATGAAAGTTTATGTAAGAGTCACACACGCGCGTGCACACACACACACTCACACCACACACACTCACACCACACACACTCACACCACACACACACACACACACACACACACACACACACACACACACACACACACACACACACACACACACACACACACACACACACACACACACACACACACACACACACACACACACACACACACACACACACACACACATGCTCATGTGTACATATGTACCATTGTGTAATCACATCAATTGCAAGTGCAACTTGCACTTCAATGTGCATTGTCTAATTCTTTATCTACTCTTGCAGTTGTAGTTCATGAACATCTCCCAAAGCCCTTGTCAACACATTATAATGGGAATTTTGATGATGAGCCAGAGTTCAGAAGTATAGAGCCACCACTGCAGAGCCTGCAACCAGCAGGGAACTTCGAGGTTAGTGAGAGGGTGATTGATGGCTTCCCTCCAACCTGTCCTGTTCTGAGCACACATCCCCTCTGCTGTGCCTCACCTGGGACTTTGTTTGCTACAGTACATAGAACAGACTCACTTATACAGTGAAACCTCTCTAATCCGACACTCAATGGGACCTGAGAATAATGTTGGATTAGGATGTTGTTGGATTACCATACCTCATATAATGGTCGGATTAGAGAGAATATTGGATTATAGAGGCGTCGGATTACCCTCTGATGTGCATGGCCATCATGTAAAATCTCTTGTTGTTGTTGTTTACAGATTCCAGTGATGAATTTGTTATTGTCATTTCACCGTGCTTTGATCTGAATGCTCCCCTCACTGCTGCTGGACAGACTCAGCAGAATGCTGTCGAGGATAGGACCAACGACAGGAATAGCACTATTTGTGGAGAAGACAGCATTGGGGGGCTCCCAGACTGGGAGGTGCTGTCCTCGCCAGACGGACCACCCCAGCCTATTCCTCAACTAGGACCTAATCCGGACAACACCAGCCCACGTGTTTCGCCAAATGCCACATCGAAGCAGGCCAGGAGGGATGCCTGCAACTTCAAGTTTCATAGGAAGACCCTTGGTGAAGCCACCATCAAGGAGCCTCTCACCATAGCCACTGGTCTGGTTAATACGTTCACCAACTTTGTCAAGGACATCCACGTCCATCACCGCCACAGGACCTCCCAGCTGGGGACATTAGGCTTGAACCTGTTGATAACAACCAGAATATTTGTGGACAGAATGACCTCAACACCCCTTTCGAAGGTGGATCAGATGAGGACTTTCAGGTACGTATGTATGTATGTATGTACATATTTGCTGCTGTGTGTGTTACAGCACTTGTCTGTGTGTGTCTGCCTCACTGTATGTTCTCCAGATGTTATATTCATCCATCTTGTTTGTCCGTA
>OZ026564.1:3216222-3283722 GCA_964020155.1 Chondrilla cf. caribensis | reverse complement strand
AGAAGCATAATATAGAGTAAAATAAATTAATAATTTTATATATTATACAATTACTTCAATATTGATTTCAATAAAAATAATATTGACATAATATAATATTATGTATGTTATTATATAATACGCTGGGAATCATATATAATATGTACTGTAATTTGTACTGTATATATAATACAATGTAATTATTTTATTGGGACTGTCCTTAGTGTTTTCTTGCTTATTTGTGATAATAAGTGCATTTGTTCTGGTGTCATTGTTGAGTGAGGAGTGGAGGGGAAGTCCCCAGACCTGTTATCCATTTTGGTTGCCTTCTCCATGGCAACAGCATGAGCTTTTCTCAGCAGAGCAAATCCAAGAATAACCTTCAACGCTAACATGCTACAACAGACATCACAGGGGAGTGAACAGAGGGAAATACAGTAAAGAATGCCATGCAAGAGAAGACACACAGCTAGAATAAATTGAAAGAATATCAACACATACACAAATCATAAAATGCATTACCGGTAACTACAATTGTGTACACACACCATCACATGCACATACACAGTTGAATAAAGACATCAAAAGGGACGTAGTTGAAAAGAATTGAGATCAAGGATACTTTCACTAATCACTTTGATGTATTATGTATGTATGTATGTACAATTAGTATGCACACACAACACCCAATAGTACAATAAGCACGTACGTACATTAAGAATGCTGCAAGCAGTAAGAGCCAATTGAAGAGGTTATCCAATTTCACATTCTGCTGTACAGTTTGCAAAACCTGTATACGAACCGTGCAGCGAACAAATCACACATCCCAAAACACCATATAACACTCAACATGCTTCCACATGGTGAGAGGTGTACAAAATTGATGGACGTTAGGAGTACTACTGCCGTCTACGTTCTGCCTCAGATTCAGAGGTGAGTAATCGAAAGGCCATAGCTAGGGTCATAGGTTAAAGGTGAAAGGTGTGTCGTCGGTCAATAATACATACAGTGGACCCTTGATAATCCGGCCCTCTAATAGGCAAAAATACTTGTCAGATTAATAGTGGTTAATTAGTATACAGAGAATACTTGTTGATCTGCTGCAATTCATTTTCTAAAATTACAGCAGATTAACGAGTTTGGCAGATTAACGAGTTCAGGAGATTAACTGGACATGCATTACTGATTGAGGATTATATTGGTATAGAAAAATTGTGGCAGATAAAAAGGTTTGGCAGACAAAGCAGTATGGATTAATGGAATTACAGAATTCACTGTAATCTATGATGATGGCTGTGGATCTGAATTAATGAACACATTCTTATGATGGAGTATGTTGAATTATGAGAGAGTTGGATCCTGGCGGTTGTACTGTACTTCCAACAGCTATTTCAACACAATATACATACGTATGTGTATGGATGATAAGATGAAGTAGAAACAAAATGGCCGTCTCACCAAACAAGCAAAAGGCAATGGAATGAAACCGAGTTTTCCTGACAAGGAGTCGCTATTAGTCTGCAGTATTAGAGAATGTCAGATAAAAGGGATGTTCCATCCTAGAAAACATGCTATGAAATACTAGTCATGCTGGATTAAAGAGGATGAAAGCATGCAAAATATGATTGGGAAGTGTTTGAAGTCATCTCAATCTGGAATAGAACAATAGCAACTGGAATCATTCACACACATGCATGTCACATGACATCATGACATCACAGACTGTACCTTCTTTTGCCTGCTGGTCTCTATGTCTGTGAAAAGAATCCCAAGGTAGTGTGTGTACACCTGCAACCATAGCAACGAAATCCTAAGTAATCCTAATTAGTTGAAGCAATCCTATTATACTCACATGTATGCACTACGTATATCATTACTATGAATGTACACCATACATTGCACAATACTTACCATATGTTGTACAACACTTACTGTATGTTGCACAACACTTACTGTATGTTGCACAACACTTGCCATATGTTACACAACACTAACTATATGTTGCACAACTCTTACAATATGTTGCACAACACTTACCATATGTTACACAACACGTACTATATGTAGCACAACACTTAACCATATGTTGCACAACACTTACCTCTGGTTCAATGGTATTGAACTTCAGTATGAAGGCATGCTTTACCCAGTCCACTAGAATTTCACTGCCAAGAATTAGGAGAACATCAGGAAACAACTCTCCAAGATAATCTGAAATACGTACATGTAAAATAATACCTGTGTTTGTTGATCAGTACAATACTATGGTTATATGCTATGTTTAAGTGTGATATTGTAAGACTTGACTAGCTCACACGACTATAAACATGCACACACACACACACACACACACACACACACACACACACACACACACACACACACATGTATGTTAACTCACCCAAGTTCCAGTTAAACTGAGCCAAGTTCCTCACCGAAACAATTAAGACCAGGATCACATTACTGAACCTTTCTCGAATATCTACAAATATCGATCGGTTACATCATAAAGCACACGCACACACACACACACACACACACAGCATACACTCACCACTACAAGATAACTGGAAAAGGTTATCGACCCCACATTTCTTGAAAACACTTCCTTTCAACTCAACAAACTGATTAGAAACCATGATAGTGAGGAATGCCTTGTTGTGCGAGTTGATAGCTACGTTGAGAGTGGCTGCCTGGAAGAGTCCCACGATGCAGTGAAGAACTGGTGAGTGGTCAAGGATTGTGTGTAGGAAGTTTGTGTTAAGAGTTCAGTCAAGTTATTAGTCAGTGTGTGTGTGTGTGTGTGTGTGTGTGTGTGTGTGTGTGTGTGTGTGTGTGTGTGTGTGTCTCTCTCTCTCTCTCTCTCTCTCTCTCTCTCTCTCTCTCTGTGTGTGTGTGTGTGTGTGTGTCCCTCCCCAGTTTATGGTAATTGTACTGTCTGCACTATTGCCTACGTAGGTACATTCATTTATACAAAACAGAACAATGTATTATATATACACATACGTACTGTGTGTATCTGCCTCAGTAAATAGAGCTGTAGCATACACATAAACATGTACATAGGTACACAGGTATTGGGTGAGGAATTGGGAACAGAGGTACACATGTACATAGGTACTGGTGAAGAATTGGGAACAGAGGTACACAGGTACACAGGTACTGGGTGAGGAATTGGGAACAGAAGTACACAGGTACCAAGGTACTGGGTGAGGAATTGGGAATAGAGGTACACAGGTATTGGGTGAGGAATTGGGAACAGAGGTACACAGGTACATAGGTACTGGGTGAGGAATTGGGAACAGAGGTACACAGGTATTGGGTGAGGAATTGGGAACAGAGGTACACAGGTATTGGGTGAGGAATTGGGAACAGAGGTACACAGGTACATAGGTACTGGATGAAGAATTGGGAACAGAGGTACACAGGTACACAGGTATTGGGTGAAGAATTGGGAACAGAGGTACACAGGTACATAGGTACTGGGTGAGGAATTGGGAACAGAGGTACACAGGTACATATGTATTGGGTGAGGAATTGGGAACATAGGTACATAGGTGCATGGGTTTTAGGAGAGAAATTGGGAACATAGGGGCACAGGAACATGGTTATTGGGTGAGGAATGCAGGAACACAGGTACATAGGTACCAGGTGAGGAATGCAGGAACACAGGTACATAGGTACCAGGTGAGGAATGGGTACCATAAGGGCACAGCCTATGCCAGTGTGTAAAGGATACCAATGTAAGCATTAGCCATGATGAAGCGAACACAGAGAGACAAAAAGTGACCATTTCTCCTCCTTTCCTCTGTGTGGCAAAACTTCTCAACTGCCAGCCAGTACAGTGAGTCTAGTGTGTCTTTCCCCACAGAAGTCAGTAGACGTTCAAACACGTCCAACATGTTGAAGATCACATATAGCTTCAGCACAGACTGTCCTCGGACGAGATGGTAGACGACCGACGTATCAATGTGCTGTATAACAAATGTCCCAGTGATGAGAAGAATGCCTGGAGAGGGAGAGAAAACCACATACCTGGGATGTGAGTAATGGTCTTACAGTGAATTCTCATGAATCTGTCGCGATTCATTGAAGGAAAAAGTTGAGAGACTAACGAGTTCGGGCGATTATCCCAATCATAATTACGTGAACAATGAATCCTTGCATGAAAACAATGCCTCTGTTGTCATGGCGATATTCAAGTATGAAATTGAGTGAAGATTGACACTATCAATTCAATTATTGAGCACTTATGGGATGCAGGTCATAGTTCATCGAACACACCATTTCTACTACAATAACAAAAACAACATGAAGTAAACCATCAACACGTTAAACGACATTATGAAACAAAGGAGAAGACCATTCATAGAACGTAGAAGGAAAAAACTGAGTGAGGATGATTTTCTTCTCACATTGATCGTTACGATGAAGTATTGATGTATTTTTACAAAATACATCAATATACCCACGTATCAACACACATCAGACCTTACACTAGGCAATAGGGCACTCACTCAAACTTGTACACAGAAACACACAAACAAACACACAAACACATACACATGTACACATACACATGTACACACCCACACCCATACACCCACACACACGCATGTACACACACACACACATACACACACACACACACATGCACACAGTCTCACCTTTTAGTACATCACACACATAAGAAGGTTGTCTCAGAGGAAATTTACAACATAGCAGAAGTTGAAAGAGTCCAACAGCAAGCCGAATGGGGAGAAATGTGTACACAAACAAAAACGCATTACAACACATTAAGAATCCATAGAAGAATAACTGGAAGGAAAGAAGAAAACAACATGTGAAGTCATGCTAAATCCAGTCCATCAAGGGCACTTCACATGGAAATTGTATAAAGGTACATACATCTGTGTGATAGATGTTCACGTCATCCAGGTGGGCTGAATTAGGGGGTACTCGGCACAAGAGGTATATACATGTAGGACCTCAAACACACACACACACACACACACACACACACACACACACACACACACAAACCCCGGAGACCCTCCATCCAAAGTGCAGTGTAACAATCATGGAACCAGCAAGTTTCACTCGTATCACAGTATATCCCCTCCCCTTTCAGTAATGACTACAAAACACATCACACAGTAACAGAACAACCATCACAAAAATTGTGTAATATACCAGCTGTATTGAACCCTCCTTTAGAAATCCTGGATCCACCACAGTTCAGCCAAACACCCAGCTAACAAAATCCATCGGATAGGACTGTCACATTTTTACCTTTTCAAGCTGTTTGGGTGCTTGGATGAAAGTGTCCATTCTCTTCTGTCGTTCGCTTCTAGTTGTCTCCTCTTCTTCTTCAACCACGTACCCTCCTGTTACCTCGCTCTTCAGGTACCTCCATAGCCCAACGTCTAATGGGAGTTGATGGACAACCCGGTCACAAATGAAGACTATCACACTATTTGGACCACTTCTAGCCATGTACGTATACAAGTCTTGTAAAAAATATAAGTATTGAAAATAAACTACCTCAAAAATAACACCACATGCATTGTGAGCAGGTCTCATTTTTCACATATTATACCATGAGATTCTTCTGTCATTGTATATAGTACATGCACGGCATAATATACAGTCTACAGTCTCGATTGGAATACTGATCATTTAATGTTAAGTAGATTGTCTAATGGAGTGGAATTCAATATCCATTTCAGCATTCCTGGAGGTATGATTCCATTAGTACGTACTGTAACATACGATAATAATTGTAAGCGAAACCGTATATCTATGTATGTGCGAGCTAGTTATTATGTACGTATATTAGCGGATGTCCAAGCTTGGCAGGCAGTTTGCGTACAACCGTTCAATGTATGCGTTTACCTTCATCAGCTGTACTGTCAAGCCTCTGTGACGGAGCCTTGTGACTCCGGTGGCTAATTTTGTGGTTATTTCGTTTGTAGAAGATCATCTGGTCACCACGTGGAGAGTGAACTCAGCCTAGGATGCCCAAACATACTGAGCAGATTTCATTGGACGATAGCTATTTGACATCGGGGAATCCCCTTTGTGGGGCTTTCCCAAACGCAAACGTTCGCACAAAAACGTAAAATGACTAAGGATAATGATTATTCACATGAAGGACTATGATACAATCTAAGTACATTATTATACCGAATATCGGTGATTTTATTGTACTGAATCGTCTGTTGTTTGCTCTTCTGGAATTACTTTATCTTCTTTCTTGGTTTGCAATGGATCTCTCAAAGCCAATATTTTCTCCAACTCTGACAAACAATCGTTGGTTACCAACGAGTTCTGTACAATTATTGCATAAGATTTGTCATAGAACAGATCATCTTGATAAATATTATGTATGTATGCATGTCTTATTGAAGAATTTGTACATTGACACACACACACACACACACACACACACACACACACACACACACACACGTACACACACACACACACACACACACACACACACACACACACACACACACACACCTTCACAGACAGTCTTAACAGTCCTTGTCCTCTATCAGATGAGACATCTTGCTTGGACATAGCAGTCATCAGCAACCTCACTCCCTTATCAGTGAGATGGTTATCTGGCAATACACACATACATACATAGATATAATACATACGTACAGATACTCATCAGTAGGTACATACATGGATAATATCATGTATACAGGTTCATACCTTGTGAGTACACATAGCCTGGATGTAAGTACATGTACACCTCTTTGTTTGGACAAAACACAGACCAGTGGCGATGATCAATTGTTAACATTTCTGGGTTCCAAGTTTTCAAACAGAATAAAGCACACATTGTGTTTGGAACATTCGTGCTCTAGGCAATCCAAGGGCATTGGGGATGGGACGAACACAATTAGTTTCAAGAAGGCTAAATTGTTTCAAATAACAGAAGGATCAGAAGATCCTCCCCTTTCTCCTGGAGCATGTACAGTACATTGACATATCACAAATAAGTGTGGTTGAGTGTGTTTGAGTGTGTTTGAGTGTGTTTGGGTGTGTTTGAGTGTGGCTGAGTGTGTTTGAGTGTGTTAGGGTATGTTAGGGTGTGTTTGAGTGTGGTTGAGTGTGGTTGAGTGTGTTTGAGTGTGTTTGAGTGTGTTTGGGTGTGTTTGAGTGTGGCTGAGTGTGTTTGAGTGTGTTAGGGTATGTTAGGGTGTGTTAGAGTGTGTTTGAGTGTGGCTGAGTGTGTTTGAGTGTGTTAGGGTATGTTAGGGTGTGTTAGAGTGTGTTTGAGTGTGTTTGAGTGTGGCACAACATGGTTGATCATTCTCACAGGACCACGAGCAGCTCCGACTCACATGCAAGGGAGAGGCTGACCAGCACATGGTTTCCTGTCATTTTCAATGGACTGCTTCCCTCAATCACGTGCTCCAAGAGTGGGTTGATTATTTTCGGCGCTTCTTGCTACAAATGTACAGTACGAAGATATGTACGTACATTTGTAACTTGTAACTTAAAAAAAAGTAACTTGGTATTGTACAGTTACAGAGTCAGCACCTATAAGGAATGTGTACTATACAGCGGAATTTCTCAATTGAGAATACTTTGGAACCCCAAACTGTGCCTTTATTCAACACAATGGTTTCCTAAATGCAAAGGTCCTTAAATACACTACCAGGACCAAAGGTGGGGTCCTTATTAAGGAAAATTCCTAAATTCAGAGGTTGATAGCACAAGAAAATGTAGAGAACAGAAAAAAGCCAACAAACATTGATTCAAACTATTCCTTCAATCCATGTATACGTACGTACATACGTACAGTACACATAGTAGACATTTGTGTGTTGAACAATGTGCTTGTATGTATGTTTGATTATTGTATTGTGTACATTTGTGGGTGCTTTGGAAGTAGCCTTCAAGACTAAAGACTTACATTAGATAAGATTCCTAATCTCTAATCCTCCTTAATCCTAACCTCAGTTGTTGCAAGTCTTCACTGTATAAAAAGCCACTACGTACAGTATGTATGTATGTACGTACATTCATGTGGGCAACTACACTGAAGCCGCTTCAATGCTGCATGGTGATAACTGCGTCCCACCCACCAGAGATGAAGGGCTCCCGGACTCACCAGAGGGGGTGTATCTGGAGGTTGGTCAGCCACCGCCTTCTTCCCAATCTTGCTATCTTTACCCTTCCCAGCTTTCCTATCAATGCTATCTACAAACACAAGAGATGATATACGTACATATGTTGTAAGTACATGATGTACACATAGCACATAAACATGAGAATACATAGACTTAAAGTTATAGGTACGTATCATAGAGTGCGATAACACTCCATATTAGGGATGACGCAGAAACAAAATGGCGGCCCTATACCTTACATACATTACAGTTTCGCAAAATATTGCCTATGGACAGGTATTAAGCCCAAACTAGTATTTAGAATTATATACTGCATCCACAATGGTGCATACATACGTACATGCAAAATATTATAATACATACTTAATCTTGCACAATCGAACCCGTCTAGTGATCTGTGCTGATATGCCTAATCTGTGCTGTATTGTGTAACATACGTGAATACCGTCTCACTTCTCTTTGACTTGAAGTCATCTTTCTTGCCTTTGTCTTCTTTCTTACCAGAGTCTCTCTTCCCCTGGGGTTTTCCTTTCTCCATCTTCGAATTTCTACCGGCTTTGTCGGGGGAGTGCACAGAGAGGCTCGTCCTCGGGGTCAGCTGGCCGGCACTGAGGTCATAGTCCACTCCCAGGCCGTCCTCCCTCCTGGTTCCCAGGAGGAGCTGTCTCCTGGTGACTACCTCCTCGTGGGAGAGCTCAAACTCTGTCAGCATCTGCAACAGACAGATACACTTCACAAATGCATTCACAGAAAATTGCGTGAAAGTATGGAAGTCTGTTTGTCTGTATGCACATAAGCTTAATTCTGTATGTGTGTGTGTGTGTGTGTGTGTGTGTACGTACATGTGCATGTGTATGTGTGCATGTGTGTGTGTGTGTGTGTGTGTGTGTGTGTGTGTGTGCGCGTGTACGTGTACATGTACATTGGTAAACATCAATACATACATGCACATTAGCATACCTCAGCAAGGGATGCCACACCACAATCACTAATGCGATTGCTGGTGAGAGAAAGAAGCAGAAGAGACCTATTCACCCTCAATCCCTTTACAATCTCTTTCAAACCACTGTCTCCAATCTGGTTGCATGCCAAACTCAAACTTGTGAGGTGAAGGTTCCTGGTTAGCCCTTTGCCAATGGACACGCAATGAGCGTCAGTGAGAGAACACTGCTTGAGGGAGAGGTACAGAACAGGAGCACTGAAGAGAGGTGACAGGGAGTTTGGTAGCTGGCATCCATCGAGGGTCAGTTTCCTACAGAAAAGAGTTATGGTCAGCACTGATCAGGTGTGTGATATGAGGTTTAGTCATCTTGTTTGTGTACACACAAGCACACACACACACACATGCATGTATACAGACACATAGGTACTATCATACATACAGACATACGTATGTACGTACATATGTACGTACGTACATGCACTATTGCACATGCTCTATTATACTGAACTACGTATGTATCTGTACATACCCTGTACACATACGTATATATACGTATATATATGTATGTATATTATCTATGCCAGGAAGGAGTTAGTTGTATCCTACCTAGGTGTGCTGCAGCAGGTGTGTATAAAGTGCTAAGAGTGAAGCCTGATATAATTACATAGTAGCACTTACGTACATATACACTGTAGTACAACTATTACATACGTACGTACCTAAATATCTACATACGTATGTTTGTGGAACGGTGGATTTACAGTTGCTAGTCTCAATAGCACAAGAAAATTAGACATGCACGAACGACCACTACAATAACATAGCATGATATAGGTACGTACATACAACAGTGTTGTTGCATGTGTGAATGCATGCATGCATGCATGTAATGGTACAGCCTTGCGCAAATAGACAAGAAACTGTAAAACCACTGAACACAAAAGTGGTTGAAGCTACGTATATGTACGTACGTATGTATTCAGCGTAGATGAAGAGTGTATCTACTAGCATATGTAATAAGTACATGTACGTACATATGTATGTACATCCCCTGTTCTAATCTACGTGTGTGCCCACATAGAACACACATACATACGTAAGTACATACACTAGACTAGAAACCACTTGAAACAAACTTTTTCGGCACAAACTTTCAATTTACACGAAATACATGCATAATATGTATGTATTTCATGTGTATGTACTTCCCAACACCAATCAAAGTATGGAAAATTCGTTAATATCAACTGGTCTTATTCCTGAGATGGCCTTTAACTGAGATTTACCGTACTCAACTCATCACATACACACGTATTGTGTGCATATACCATAGGGTGTGCATATGTGCGTGCATACATACGTATACATTTGTACAGTACACTTGCCTCAAGTTTTTCTTCATGGCGATGGTGGTCAATCCTTGTAGCAGCGGACTGCACAGAGGGACTCGGAGTATCTTCACGGCCTCCAGAGGTGAAGGGACCACATCCAGTGAGAGCTGCAGCGGCTCAATGTGTTCTGCGGGCAGCTTGGTGTCTGTTGGGAAATGCATACGTAATTGAATTCAAACATGAAACAGAAAACAAACGGTGAAGTGTTTGCATAAGTAGGAATTAACTACGTACGTACGTACGTATGTACAGTATAATAAGATCCTGTACATATGTACAGTATGTACGTACATATGTACATACATATGTAGGTCTATGTATTTATAATATATACGTACATACATGTCCAATAATACACCAATGTACGTACGTATGTACTTATGTAATGTTCTGTATGTACTTTCAACATATGCACTAACAAACATACATACATACGTACATTCTGGATGTACGTGCATACGTACACACGCACACACAAATACGTATGTGCATGCAACATAAGTACATACATGTATATGAATGAATGCACACACACACGCAGACATATGTATGTGTATGTACTTACGTATATTGTGGGCTGAAGTCAATAAACTGCTAACCACAGACTCAAGTCAAGTGGTGTTCATACAATACATGACTCAATAACATCATCAATTATTATATAATTGTAACTGTATCGGTCTGGTAATTCTCTATTGTACATATGTATGAGACTATTCTTCTCAGAAATACATAATTGGCTCTCACATCTGCTTGGGAGGGCCAACAGCATATAGAAAATTGACTTTTTCACAACAGGGACACAACATGTTGCCTATTGTCCCCACATACGTATGTACACACATACGTATGTACACACATACGTACATATGTATGTATGTATTAGAGTATAGTCAGACCCGAGTGTCCTTACTTTACCATTCTACCATGGTATTTGTATACATACATACCATAATACCCAGACCGTTGTTGCTGGAGAAACAATCACGGTGGATGTGTTTATAGACACTACACCCACAAAACATGTTGCCGTAAAAAAGACTCCGTCCTTACGAGAGGTGTTGTTGTAAGGAGATGTGGGCGTATCAAACGGTCGCAGTCAACTCACCAGCTATGTGCAGCTCATCCACTGTTCCAAGTTCACTGTCCTCTCTCGTCACCACGTTGATGTAGGGTCCTATTCGAGGGGCATTCAGCTGCACCTCCAGTGGTACAATGCTATTCCGCTCACACACAGTCACATAATCTGCAGCCAGTTCTCCGATCAAACCATCTAAGACACAAGAATACCACATACAGTCAAACATGCCTGGTGAGTACCTTGAAGGGCACACCAAATCTGTACTTCTTATAAGAGGTACTTACTATCAGTACTGGTTGACATAGTGTACATGAGCTAGGGACCGAGTGTAGTGTACGTACGTACGTACGTATTAATTAGCACAGTCCAACTTGCTTAGTAACTACGTACGTACATACGTACCTACGTACCTTGAAAGGCACACCAAATTTGTACTTCTTATAAGAGGCATTAGCTGTCAGTACTGGTTGACATAGTATACGTGAGCTAGGGACTGAGTGAAGTGCACTCACTAACCAAAGGTATGCACAGAACCAGGTACTTATGTACTTATCAAGCAAGTTGTACTGTATGCGTGTAATATTATAAATCATACGGTATGGAATTTTGCATTAAGAGAGTTTGTGACTGAGTGTGAGTGTCTTGCTCTGTTTTATTTAGATTTTGGTGGATGAAACCTTTCAGTTTCAGGTGCAGTCAAAACAAACGAAACTGTATTTTTAACACTCTTGGAAACCAAAAGTGTTCCACTTACTGAAAGTTGTTTACAGCAGACTAATATGCATGCATGATAAGCGTACGTATGTGGGTACGTACAAAAGTGCGTACATTCTAAACATTTCATAAAAAATGAGAAAGAATATATACGTACGTACATAATATGGGGATGACACATTCCCAATACGTGAGTCAACGTTAGGATAACTGGATGTAACACACCAGAACATCGACACACTAGCACACAGGCACACGGGCACACCAGCACACCAGCACATCAGCACACTAGCACACCAACACACTAGCACACTGAAACACTAACACACCGAAACACTAGCACACTGAAACACCAGCACACTGAAACACTAGCACACTGAAACACCAGCACACTGAAACACTAGCACACAGGCACACCAGCACACTGAAACACCAGCACATAGGCAGACCAGCACACTGAAACACCAGCACATAGGCACACTGGCACACAGGCACACCAGCACGCCTATACACTGTTGCAGTTAGCACAAATTCATAGGTAGATGCTCCATAGTACATGAACGTGTACATGGTCCCATTCATGGGGCCGGGAGGAGCATATGTGAGTGTTAGGATGACTTGTGATTGATAGCCTCGAAGTAATCTCAACATCGAGCCTTTGCAAGGTCACGTCAGAGTTACCTCTTTAGAGAAGTGGTTCAATATTGAAATATACTTGTCTACAGCTCAAGACTCACCAATTGATGTACATGGTTCATTGAACAAACGTAACTTACACATAACACACTTACTAGCTGTATCACGTTATATTACGGTACGCACGAACTAAAAGAGAGTCAACAAAACAACAATACACGAATATGAAATACCGTAAGGGCTGGATTCTTCTTGTAGCTGATCCACCTCCTTGGTTTTCTCCTGTTTGGTCTGCTTGCCACTTTTTCGACTCATCTTTCATCCGCAGCGAACACTCCAGGTCCGAAGGGTGTGCGGACGTACGGACGCCATGGAGATATGAATATCGTTATTGGAACAAAATGGCTGTCGAATGTTATCGACTTGTAACACACTTGTACTGATTCGCGATCGTATGAAGGAAACACTATAGTACAATGGACGTGTGTCGTCATTTTAACCCCAACCCGTGGAAACCTTCAGTATGCAGGGACTGCCGTAAGCCACAGTCGGCTCATTTCGAAACGAAATCGTTGGCAGCTGTGCCAGAAACGGACGTGCTGAGGGAATCGGATAGACAGCATAGTTTCGAACCAGGAGAAGAGGACTACGCCAATATGCCCATCAAAGGTTCCAAGTCGAAGAAGTCGCCTTCTTTTTCTAAGAAATTCAACACTTTCATCGGGAGGGATAAGGAGAAGGAGAAGGAGAAGGCTCCTAAACCGGTACCCAGGAAGAAGCCTCTAGCAGTTGACATCTCCGAGCCGATTCGGCCCGGAGAGCGCATTCAAAGCGATTCAAGCTTCGAGTCGGTCAGTTCGATTGACGAGGAACTGGGCAACATCGATCTCGGATCCTTCGGAGAAGCGTTTGATGGAATATTGAATCCTAATGGGGAGACGACAGAAACTGATAAGAACGAAGAAGAGACGAAGGAGGCTCCTTTGCCCGTTGTGAAGACGAGGACGTCGCCACTGAACGGTGTTCAAGCTGGCAGAAGCGGTATCAACGGGTACACAGAGATCGATCTGATGTCCCCGGAAGAGACCCCGGTCGCTGTACCTCCTGCGAGAACACCGTCTTCGTCGTCTCAGGAGAGGAAGGAAGACAGCGGCGTCACCTCCCCAGACGCGAGGGACGGTCCGGATAAACCGACCAAGAAACCGAAACCGCCACTCAAGGCCAAGCCGAATATCTCCGTAAAAACGAGAAGAAGAACTCCCCCTCCCTTGCCAGCTCCTTATGCCAGCAAACTCAAAGGGGACAGTAGCACGAATAAAGTGAGTTCGCCAAGAAATGCATCGGAGACCACTACAGCTGCCACCCTACCAACTCCACCACCGACTGAAAAACCCACGGCAACTACTGTCCCCGTTGGGAGGACCACCCCCGTTCCTTTGCCAACTGAATCGCCTACAGATGTACCATTGAGGAGGACAGCATCTGTTTCCACGCCAACTGAGAAGAGTGCACCTGTACCTGTAAAGAGGGGTGCATCCACCTCGACACCAACTGAGCAGAGTGCGCCTGTACCGATAAAGAGGACCACACCCACACCAACACCAACTGAACAAAGTGCTCCCATACCGGTGAAGAGGACCACACCCACACCAACACCAGCTGAGCAGGACAAACCTGGATCAGTCAATGGTACCAAAGCTTCTCTCTCGCTCGAAAGGCTTCCTTCTGCTTCTAGTCAAAGTGAGGGAGACAAACCCAGCAACAAGCCCTTGCCTCCTCCAAGGGTGAAGTCCCCACTATCACCCGATGAAATCCTGGCATCCAAGGGCAAACATTCACCTCGGCAGAGATCCCAAACGCTCGGCTCCCATGCCAGACGTCGACCGCCGCCCGCTCCCCCCGTGAAGAAACCGGCCGATGTTCACTTCCCATTGTCCCACACCCCAACGTCGGACGCAGATGGTGAAGAAAAGCCACCTCAGAAACCCAAACGTGTCAAACCATCCGCTTCAGCTGAAACCGTCAAGGTCCCTGCCAGGCCTCCTACTCCACCACTGTCACTGACAGGTTCTCCAGTTAGTGATCAGGAAAGTCAGCCAAATCCTGTCAACAAAGAAGAGGAGGAAACCGTTGAAACAGTGAGTGTCTGTGTGTATGTACATGTGTGTGTATGCGTGCATGCGTGCGTGCGTGCATGTGTACATGTACATGTGCAGGTGTGTGTGTGTGTGTGTGTGTGTGTGTGTGTGTGTGTGTGTGTGTGTGTGTGGTGACAACTGTTGAATTAGAATACACAGTGAATATGTCAGTATCATAAATATGTACGTATATACGTACATGTGTTTGTAAGTGTAGTAAGGTACGTAATTAGTATTATGAACACTAGTTTCTTGATTCAAGCCAAACATCTACATGGTTACTAAGCAACTAGATGCAGTCAACCAGTCTTGAGAGACCACTGTGACGAATGACCCCCTGCGAGAGACCATGCAGTGTACCAAATATCCAAATATCATGTAATGCCTGACCTCCGCTGAGAGACCACCTGTCTCAAAGGGGTGTTGTGGTGGACAGCTTGCCTTCTATGTATCTTGTAACGTACGTATGCACATGGTTGCTCTAGCCTCTTAGGAGAGGCCATTGTTTCATGAATCAGAGGTGATCCCGGAAAGCAGAACCCCACTCTACGTACATATATTCAGAATCTCAATAGGATCACAGCATGTTACATAAGTAGTCATTCAAGCTACGTATGTACGTGTGTACTTTCTCAGTCCAGGAGTGGGATAACATTGCCTAGATGATTGGGTGTGGTTCACCAATAGCTCCATCATCACATGCTTCATAGTTTGTATGTGTTATGCAAAGATTTGCATACAGTCAAACACTCTTATAACAATTATAGAAGTTTCATTGGAACCGATCAGACTAGATTAGACTAGATGTGGAAATGAAGACAATTAACACTATTAGTCAGGCAAACTGTTCATCATCAGCAGCAGTTGGTCATATCAGGACAATTTCCCATGAAGTACTGTAGCACATGGTTGAGATCATTGCTTTGTTATATCAAGAAATTTGTTATAGAGGAGTTTGTAATAAGGGTGTTCCACTGTTTAAGGAATTGCGTACAACACTTATATGTACATACGTATGCACGTACACATGTACATGTGCATGGACCACCTGTCTACAGAGACCATCTTTTCCTGGTCCCTTGGTTGGTCTTTGTAGACAGGTTTGGCTGCATGTACGTACGTACATACAAATGTACATGTGTACGTAGCTATTTACGCATAGCACTGTTCTAGAAGGTTTTTAAAGAATATGTACGTACGTATGTACATATACAGTACATGATCGCCAACTTGTCCACTGTGAATATCTGTGTTGAATAGTCCCTCCATCTGGACTTGTTTATGCTGTTCATAACTGTACAGTAGAACTTCATAATTGAAACCATCTATGGGACCAGTTAAGGCGGTCTCAGTTGTGAGGTTGTCCTGATTCTGACATTGAAAGGGGATAGAGTGATACAGTACGTACATGACCTCCTGAGACTGAGAAATAGTGGTCCAACTACTGAGGCTGTCTCGTCACCAAGGTGCTCTTGAAGTGGGGTTTCACTGTGAGTAGGAACTTAACAGATGGTACACCGCATCTAAAGGTTGTTGTCTGTACTTCTCTTTTGACGCAACCCTCACTGAATGCCCGAGTGTGAAACCTGTTACATTTGTTGATAGTTTCAATATGCCTTCATCCACACACAGTGAAACCTGTATAGGAGACAACCCCTACGTATTTAATGATTGCCTGTCCAAATTGACCATTGCCAATGGATATAGTATGTCATCTCAACTACAGTACATTGAGCCACCTTGGTATATGAACCACCTTAGTATACAGAGCATCTGTTTACAGAGACCATCTTTTCCTGGTCCCTTGGTTGGTCTTTGTAGACAGGTTTGGCTGCATGTGTGTACATACAAATGTACTCAACTTTAAATGAAGCTACGTACGTACGTACGCATACGTATCTCATACATAGGATGCTGCCTAAGCACTGATTAATCATCTGTGTTGTGTACTAGCTGCAAAGTGTGTAAACAACTCTTAGTGAATGTGCAGCTGTGCACCTCGTTTGATCCTCAAGATGCTGAATGCACCCTACATATTTCCTGGGAAGAATTATAATTTCTTAATGATAAGATGTTCGATGTCCACAAAGATACAGGAGTGTACATTATGGATTTTAAATCTTTAAGATTTAATTTTTGAAAGATAAACCAGCTCTTGCTTGTTTACACATATTAGCAGTAGGTGGCAGATTAATGAGAATTCACTGTATGTATGTACATACGTATATACGTGCATACATACGTACCTATGTATGTACTATTATTTCATATGTATATACGTATATATCAGACTTTGATCCTATGTGATTTCTGGCACTTTCACTGTTCACTGTATACATTTGGTGTACCCTTCAAGGTACATACGTACTAACGTAGCTAATGTACGTACACGTACGTACGTATATTATATTGTCTGGAACAGTGTGTACATAATTACCAATAAGGGTAATCAATTATCACCATCTTTGACCCACTTAACTGTTCAAAGTAGATTAATTCTTTCTGCTAATCCTTGTAGACCAACACAGATGTCAAGGAGAAGAAGAAGAAAAGCTCTGCTTTCTCCAAAATGAAGCACAAGTTTGGTAAGTCAAAGACGCACAAAGATTCCGGAGTAAAGGAATCTACATTCAACGATCATGAATTGGAAGCAACTGTCGAGGCTGACAAGGAAGGAAAGAAGGGATTCAAGCTCTTCAGGAAGCGATCCAAGACCTTCTCTGGACACAAGCACGCAACTGGTGAGGAGACTGATTCTGCCTCGCAGGAGAACTCACCTGCTGTAGTCCGCCATGGTCACAGTGTCAGTCCTCCCCCAGCTCTTTCCCCACCCTCGCCTGTCTCTCCGCGGAGGCGGGCTGCGACACTGGCCAACCGCCCACTTCCAGTTGTGGAAGACACCAAAACTGACGATTCTCACGATTATGCAGAGTGTGGGGAAAAGATTCCCCCAAAGCCCAAGCCGTCACAGGAGCACTCGGGCAACACCATGAGTGGAAACCTGAAAGCTGTTTCCAATTCCTCTATTGCCCAAACCTCGTCCACCGATCGAATCTCGATTGCTTCGGATTTCCTCCCATCCTTGCATCCGGAAACTGTGCCAACGGACCCTCTCATCCTGAGTGTTGGACAGCTGCAAGCTCTCATGGCAGAGGCCATCAGCGACTCCTGTAAGAAGATTTCTGTTATGTACAAGCAACTCTTCACACCCCCATCATCTCTGAAGGTGACCTGGAATGACTGCAAACCACGTCAGGACTGGCCGGCTGTTGATATAGATGGAAAGGCTTTTGGTGTTCAGGTTAGCTCCTTGTTTTTATTTGTTATTGTTGTTTGTGTTTATCAGATTTATACATTGTTTTTTCATGTTGTTTGTATTTATATTATTTACAAGTTGTTTTTGTTTGTTGTCTGTTTGCAAGTTGTTTTTGTTTGTGTTTACCAGAATAGTGAGTTGTTTATGTCGCAGAATTGGATGTCTACTTGTTTTCAGTACACAATATTTACGTATGTACATAATATGTATGTCTGTGGATAGTTTGTACAGCCCAATTTATGTACAAGGTATGTACATATGTACATACCTTGGAGGACGTATGTTTGTAGCTACTAATTATTATGTTCGTCCGTATGTGTACACTCATCTGGAAAGTGATAATGCTTCAAAGTATTTTTGTGGCATTGTACTGTTTTAGGTCTTTTCAGTTTTCAGTTGGTGTGGCGATATTTGCAATGTGCACTTGTGAAGTTTCCATCATACACTCACAGTACATTCTGTACGTACGTACGTAGGTATGTGCATACGTATGTTCATAGCTCTAGATTATTATACTCCACATGGGAGTGCATGTACGTATGTAGTAGATTTAAGTACAGTGAATTCTTGTTAATCCGCCACTGCTTTATCCACCAAGCCTTTTATCTGCCACAATTACCCCCTTTACCAATACAATGTACAAGTATCAATGATTATCCAGTTAATCCGCCAAACTCATTAATCCACCGTGTTCTTTGAAAACGAATTGTGGTGGATTAATGAGAATTCACTGTACGTATGTATATACTGCCAATAATAATACAGTGGAACCTCTTTATAAAGGACACATTGGGACCAGCTAATTTGTCCACTGTAGAGAGGTTGTCCACTCTTCAGAGGTGAAAAATGTATTAACACTATAGGAAAGTTCATTTTTGGGGCCTAAGAAAGTGTCCTTTGTAGGGAGGTAATTTCTATGGTGTCCTTTATTCAGAGGGTCCTTTAATAGAGGTTCCACTGTATGTGTGGTGATGCATAAGTACGTATGTATGTACATATATTATGTGTATATATGTACTCAGGTCTGCATAGTACCTGTAGTATTGTGTGTATACGTACATTTCATGCTGGTATAGTGTACATAGACCTGTGGTATGTACCTCGATGGAGAAACCTCCCACCTCGTACTCTTGTCTAGGACCTAACTTGTATGTACGGACTTAGAAATTGAAACGGTGCAGACTAACCAGTGTGTATATCTATACAAATAGGGTATCATTTTGTAGAGGATTCATAGAGCTATAAACCGGTACTAAACACATTATAGTAAACTGAAGGCCTTTGGCCAATGTGGGCTTAAAATGGCCGTCGCGTCCGAGTTGCAGGAGTTTGCGAATATTCTCCAGCCTTCTCAGCAGTGGAATAGCAGTGTGTACAGTACGTATGTACAGTATATATACACTTCCTATACTATTTCAAAGCACTACGTACGTTCATGTACATTTGTGTGAAGTTGATATGGAGTGTGATAAAGATTTGTACATACAATACATGTATACAGTACGTATGTACGTACATACAAACATATGTACCTAAGTACATGACTATACATATGTACGTACATACGCAAGTACGTATGTACTCTCTTTCTTAGTCAAATTTATGCATATTTGCACGTATATGTGAATATGTACATATATGTACGTAAATATGTATTTTAAACTTTTCAGTATATTTAGTATGCTACCTGTCCCATTACTTTAGCAGTACTTTAAATATGGGTCACCAGTCCAATGCTCCCATGAATTCATTCTATTCGATCATGTGGAACTTGCCGAAGAAATTGCATTTCTTCAATCTCACTCAGCAGCTTATTCAGCTGTTGACTGACTCCTGTTATTCCCAGTGGCTCTAGGCCTGTAATTTCATTATGTCCAGCCACTCATCCACACAGCTGCAATTGTGGTTACCACATCGTTACAGGGAAACCTACGTATGTACATACGTACGTATATTAAAGACCACCTCTACATACAGACCACCTCTACATAAAGACCACCTCTACGTACAGACCACCTCTACATAAAGACCACCTCTACATAAAGACTACCTCTACATGCGGACCACCTCTACATAAAGACTACCTCTACATAAAGACCACCTCTACGTACAGACCACCTCTACATATAGACTACCTCTACATGTGGACCACCTCTACATAAAGACTACCTCTACATAAAGACCACCTCTACGTACAGACCACCTCTACATAAAGACCACCTCTACATAAAGACTACCTCTACATGCGGACCACCTCTACATACAGACCACCTTTACATGCAGACCACCTCTACATAAAGACCACCTCTACATGCGAACCACCTCTACATAAAGACCTCCTCTACATGCGGACCACCTCTACATAAGTGCCCCTTGTCCTTTGTGGTCATTACTGTACAGTACACTCCATACTGTCCACCACATCGTATTAGCTAAGTACAGTATATTATGAACATACGTACGTCTAGTATTAAAAAACCACCTCTGCCGATGACCCACCTGTCTATAGAGGCCACTGTTTCTGCTCTCTTCGGTGGTCATTGCAGATAGGTTCTACAGTACAACCACAAGTCTATCCATGATATGTTATGTATATGTACATACATAACTCTCTGTTAGCCACTGTGAAACTTACTTATTGAGTACCCTGGTTAGTGCACACTCCTGGTTAGTACACACTCCTGGTTGATGATACACACTCCTGGTTAGTGCACACTTCTGATTGGTACACACTCCTGATTGGTACACACTCCTGGTTAGTACACACTCCTGGTTGGCACACACTCCTGGTTAGTATATACTCCTGGTTAGTATATACTCCTGATTGGTACACACTCCTGGTTGGTACACACTCCTGGTTGGTACACACTCCTGGTTGGTACACACTCCTGGTTAGTACACACTCCTGGTTAGTACACACTCCTGGATATTGAACATATGTACCTACTTCACTCAGTCCCTGAGTTGTGCACTATTGTGTCAATCAGTACTGATGATACGTAAGTACCTTTAATGAGATTCACATACGTATTTAGTGTGTCCTAGGAAATCTGCACTGTACTTAACACATACCATACCAAAAGCATTATCAAATACTACCTTGTTACTAATTTCTGTTTTTGTCAATGTCATTACTTTCAGTCATGCATAAAATTATGGAATAATACGTAGATGAGTGAATAAATTAATTCTTACGAAGATGTTTGTTCACATCTGTCTTGTATGTATTTTCTTCCATGTTTTGACCATGAGACCTGTGTGTGTGTGTGTGTGTGTGTGTGTGTGTGTGTGTGTGTGTGTGTGTGTGTGTGTGTGGATGTGTGTGTACATACAAAGCTTCCTCTTCCATGCTTGACCACACCATTTCTACACTACACTTGCCAAACTGTATCCATAGAAATTGTCACCACGATGATGCCAAAAGTGTGAGATTTTCCACCATCTGCTTTACAAGGTTTCTGTGTTCACTTGTGTGCACCCTATCTACACCCGTGAATGCTTACAAAGGGCAACTGTATCCCTTGATGGATATTTCTTGTCCCAGAAATGAGAACTGACATCTTCCACGCCCACTGGAGGGAGGCAGTGCCACTGGTTTTCTCATCGGGTTGTCATTCCAGCCTTACAAGACTATTTCATGAATGCGAACACACAAACATACATATGTACTTGTATGGACAGCGTTGTACATGTGCGTGATGTTATTCTCACACACAAGCACTGTATATACGTCTGTATGCACTCCTCCGTGTTGAGAAACCTCAGATTGTGTACACTAGGACTTCCTTAGTGTGAGTGTGCTCATGTGAATGCTCCATTGCCCCTATCCCCCGGGAGTGAAATCCCAACAATCTATATCTCCGAGTGGTAAAACGTGAGAGCGGATTCTACTCAGCACGTACACATGTATCTACATACGCATATACATACTATGAGGGCTAATATCTTTCAAAGTACAGGATCACATGTAGGATTTGAAAAAACTGTAGATATGTACATATGTACACATCTCTTCTATTATCCTAAACTTGATCTGACTACTACAGTACGCGAGTGCATATGTATGTGTATGTATGCATGTACATACATATGTACGTGTACAAATACAGTGGGTACAGTAGAGTCTCTAATGTCAAACCTACTTAAGCATACACTATCCCTTCTGTTATCCTATCCTTGCACAGCCCGGAGTACATAAGTTTGTTAGTACGTATATTGAATAATGATGAATGATGTAATCCCTTCCAATCATGTGTGATTGTCATTCCATTGGAAATGAAATCCGAACCAACTGGTTTGGTTTACCATAAACTTAATTCGATCAGATCAATTTCACACGCGTGGTTTATTGTAACCATGGAGTGCCCAAAAGTGTAACCTTTCTAATGCACTTCACGGTCTCTGTGATTGTGCGTGTCAAGAAAGTCACCTCATTTCACCATTTTGGGTCACCCCATTGTTGTAGACTGTACTGAGTGAACCTCTATAATCTACCCACATGTTGAGATCTCCCCATCATTGTAGACTGTACTTAGGAACCTCAATAACCTATCCACATGTTGAGATCTCCCCATCATTGTAGACTGTACTGAGTGAACCTCTATAATCTACCCACATGTTGAGATCTCCCCATCATTGTAGACTGTACTTAGGAACCTCAATAACCTATCCACATGTTGAGATCTCCCCATCACTGTAGACTGTACTGAGTGAACCTCCATAATCTACCCACATGTTGAGATCTCCCCATCATTGTAGACTGTACTGAGTGAACCTCTATAATCTACCCACATGTTGAGATCTCCCCATCATTGTAGACTGTACCGAGTGGACCTCTATAATCTACCCACATGTTGAGATCTCCCCATCATTATAGACTGCACCGCACAAAATCCTATTAACTCACCACATGTTGAGATCTATGCACCGAAAGCTACCTCATAATGTAATTACCCAATGATTGCATTACCACATGCCAACAATAATGCAGCACAAGTGATTTCATAGTCTGATGTAATGGTAAGGGCATATCTGTGTAATTCTTCATCTCCGCATCACTTCTATTGCTCCTTTGTGACTTGGAGTGATTTCTTTGTATGTAGCGTGTCTACACTGGAGGTAATACTGTGGAAAAACATATACGTACGTATGTACGTACATATTAGCAGGCACCTCCATTGGTGGGTTAACTGCCTAAAGTGGTCACTCGAATCAAATCCCTATGTACGTACATATCTGTTATGTATGCTTTTAAGTCTTGCTAATGCAACCACATGTCTGATCCACCTAAGTAAATGAAGTCCCATAGGTGACCACATTGGACAAGTTCCACTGTACATGAGGTCCCATAGGCGACCACATTAGACAGGTTCTACTGTACGTGAGGTCCCATAGGTGACCACATTAGACAGGTTCCACTGTACACGAGTTCCCATAGGTGACCACATTAGACAGGTTCCACTGTACATGAGGTCCCATAGGTGACCACATTAGACAGGTTTCCTTTAGACAGACTCCACTATGTCATCCAAAACAGTACATAGAAGGCCGTCTTATGGTGCAGCTAGTGATATAAGTCATTCACATTCTTTGTGTTTATCAGGGTGTTGTCCAGTTAGCATAGCTTTGATGTTAGAATTGTTCAGCTGTTTTTCAAGGATTTGTCGGGTAATAACAAGCTACAGTGAAACCTCTCTAATCCGACACTCAATGGGACCTGAGAATAATGTTGGATTAGGAGGTTGTTGGATTATGGAGTGCCTCCTACCATACTTATACGTACGTATTGGTGTCTGTACCTCATATAATGGTCAGATTAGAATGTTTGATTATAGAGGTGTCAGATTAGGGAGGTTTCACTGTAACAATCTCCAGGAGCTATTAGTTGTTGATATTCATACTGGACTTGTTTACATTTCCATATTTATGATACCATTTGTTTACTTCTGTTGTTGATGTTATTTGTTTACTTGCTTATGCTACGATGAATTTTGTTTTCTTAGGTTGTTGATAATAAGCGGAGTCAGCTTGAGGAAGAAGTGGCTCAACAAGTGTCGCCACACCCACACATTGTCAGGAGATTAGCCATTTTCTCAGACACGCCCTCTTTTCATATCCCCGGCCTCCCGAAACTTAGAGGACTGCACAAATACCTGCTCGGTAGTGCCTCAAGCAACATAACGGTCAGAGAATTTTTGAGAAATTATCGCAGGGAGGTCTCGCTGGAGAGATATGAACGTATGGTCAGTTTCGTGCTACTCCAGATGTTCCTGGCCCTTCACCACCTGCACCGTCAGTTTGTCGTCCATTGCGATCTCTCACCAGACTCCTTGATCATCAACCCCAACAACCATCACGTTCAAGTCTCCAACTTCTCTTTCGCCCTTTGCAATAAGTCGAAGAGTTTCAAATACCCTAGGCAGGACGTGAAACTGTTGAGTGAGTTGCGGGGCAGGTTCCCTCCAGAGATCACCTCCAAAATTGAGAGCAACCGTGAGCTCGATTTCAGTGGTACGAGTGTTTTTCAAGCCGGGTGCTTGATCTACGAGCTTATGGGACAGGACCATCCGTTTGAGAGCGAGCCCGAGTTGGTGGAATCCTACACCATGGCAGACCTACCTCCGTTTCCACCCAGTACTCCGTATTCGCCACACCTACAACTCTTGACACGCCTCCTCCTGGATCCAGATCAGTCCAAAAGAATCACGGCGGCCACTGGACTCCAGATTTTATCCTGTATCCTGTGGCTTCCTCACACCTGGACTGTACAGCCCGTAGCGGAATCCCACGTTCACCACTACCTCATCTACGAGAAGACGCGTCTTGTGGCTGAGTTTGGGGAGAGCAGCACAAAGGGTTCCCCGAAGAATGTAATTGAACTCGAAGGACTTTTGAAGTCCTCTTTCCTCACTCTGGTGTCTGCCAACCAGATTCTCAAGACTCTCGAGACCTATTCCCGCGACATGACCTCGCTGATGTCGTGATTGATAGAGTACGTGTGAACGATTGTATGTACCCGTAACTGCAAGAGTGGGAAATGATTATTGTACGTCAACCAGTGAACCTTGCAGCTGCATAATGCACAATAATGATATTTTTATATTGTTTTTATTGCAGCAATAAACTGCGATATCACATTTATATATTATTATTATCTTGTCTATAATTTGTCACATAGCCTTCGATTGTCGATTATAATTCCATTGTCATTTCCATTAGAGTTTTTTGTGTATAATAATCTGGTTTCAATTGCATATGAAATTATTGAGATTATGATTTATAATATTGTTATAATATTGATATATATTATATTATTATGTCAATATAATTTTGTATAATAGTATACTTTCTATGCACAAATATACGTATAATAAATAACTGTGAGCTCGTGATCAGTTTAATTTCAGCTGTATAATATGTATGTATATATGCCATAATAATACCATATTAAGTACGTATAATAATAATAATACATACAGAATATCTGTAATAACTATAGATATAATGATATTATACTCTATAAATGTATATACTAAATTATGCAACCAAATAATACCATATAGCGGGAAATTTTCACGGGACAAAATTTTCACAGATGGCTCCAAAATGAATATTCGCAGATAAAATTTTCATGGATGCAGGCCAGAGTCATGTGACAGATGAACAGCGAGAACGCCTAATTTGCAGATTAAATTTTTGCAGATGTTAGGCCAACGGCGAAATCCGCCAAAAATTTGTCCCATGAAAATTCCCCACTATACGGATCGAATTATTTGTTTTAAAAGCAAGATCATTTGCTCCAAAAATATAGCAAACAAGTCACATGATGGAAGTACCAGTACGTTTCCTTAAGGTACTATCAAAGTATTATTGACTTTCCCTGTGTGTGTTTCAATGCATTTGTGAAACAGGACCTTCGAACAATGATCCAGTAGTGTTCCATACTCAATGAAAACAGCATTCAAGGAAGTGTACGCACACCCTCACACATGCCCCTGTACACCACTCCAAAGAGGCACTGCAGCATATAGCACAACCATCCTGATATCAGCAGCACAGCTCGGTGCATTCCAAGGGTTTCCACTGCCACATCCTGCTGATATAGGGATATATGGATGTACGTTATATTAACCCCCTTAATTTGAAATGGTGTAAGGGTATATACATACTTCCTCAGGATATCCGGTCAACCATACTTGTTCCTTAACTTTATAATATTATATTTACATGTATTTTTTTCCTTTTAAATGCTTTCAAATATAACAATACTTATTCACACAAAATATTATACTTTTATAGCATTATAAAATTAATACACCATGCAATACAATAGTATAATAATAATTGAATACTAATATTTGTACTGTAATGAACAGTGTAGTAAATCATTGAGTACTCTTAGCCTTTGGCTTGATACTGCCCTCCATCACTGACACTCGGTCATTGAAATGCACTTTGGGAGAGGTAAAAGAAGGACAAGAAGGAGATTCGTACCTCTCCATCATGTCCGACTTCATAGCGTTGCGGTAAGGGGCTGCCGCCTTCTTCTGCTTCATACCTGCAATCGATCTGCTTGAATTGGCGGTCGATCTGGCCGATGCAGGAGCTGTGGGAACATTCAGCAGTCTGAACTCGTCCTCCATCCCATAGTAATACTCGCGCACGCCCTGGGTGCTACAGTTGGACCTCTGTTGCCAATGCGAGTGTGCATAGCTTTTCAACGTCGGTTTCCCCTTGTTCTCGTAGGTCCCCTTGTCCTCCATACCAGCTAAGCAGTCCACCAGAGTCTGAATCAGGTACACAGCCAGCTCATCATCTCTTACTTCGCTCCTTTTGATCTGAGCGAGAGTAACATCAAGGAGATCTCTGGCGTCCTTGTATCTCTCCAGGTCTGCTAACTTTGCTGCCTGTTCCATGCAGTTGGCAACCTGCGTGCGGAACTGCTGGAGGACTAGCCTCCTCCGGTTGGCAGCCGGGAGTGGATCCTTGCATTTCTGCGTCTGTGTGACGTAGGCCGCGGCTATGTTCTCCCTCATACACGAGTTGAGAGCATCAAAGTACTCAACAGAGACAGACAACATGTTCACTTGGCGGAAGGGCTCCTCCTGATCCGGAGACATTCTTGGTATGGACACTTTTATAAGAAGACACTTCTCCTCCTCGCTGTGGAACAAATTAAACAGTTTCAATAACTACATATGTATTAGTATAGTGGTACATACACAAATACTGTATAGCGGGAAGGTTTTGTGGACTAAAAGCTTTGTGAATTTCGCAGAGAAACTGGTATTCATGAAAGTTTTATTCGTGAACACTCCATGACGTAATTGTCTGACAATCAATTAATGCGTTGGGCGTTAAAAAATGCAAAACTTTTTTTGCAAAATTCGCGAAATTGAACGGTTTGCAAACGTTTTGTCCCGTGAAACTTCCCGTCCATACAGTATATCACAGTGGACTGTAACCTATTCATTTGTGTATGTACAGACTGTCCAACCAACACAGCACGAGAAACTGTGTACGTACAATACTGACCAGTAAACGTCTGGAATTGTCACAACGTATTTCATCCCTTTGCTTTCTTCCTTAACTTGGAAGGGCGTGATGGGCTTCTCTATATGGCACAGTCCGTCGCTTTGTAATGTCACAATCACATTCTGCAGGGAATAGTACAGCAGTGAGTGAGGTGTGTGTGTGTGTGTGTGTGTGTACATGTGTGTGTGTGTGTGTGTGTGTGGGTGTGCACACATCTGTACATTGCGCTCATTCAGTTCCATGTTCTGCACACACACACACACACACACACACACACACACACACACACACACACACACACACACACACACCTGGGCAGCTACACTGAGAAGTCCACCTAAACAGTCACAAAAACTCTCTGGAATACTGTCTTCATTGTCAAGAAAGTAAAAGAGCCCATTTCCAGCTTCAGCCAATCCACGGAGAAAATCACTATCGTGATCTGGACCATATCCCAGTGTGAATACAGACACACTTCGACCAATCTGGGTCAGAACTGACCTGCAACATACGAAGAGATACGTTTATCTGAAACATAATATAGTACACCCGGTGCATAACAATTATCACATTAACTCACAAATGTACCGGTACATACAGTATAGGTTGGATATATTGGTGGAGGTTTCAATTTGGCAGTTTGGCAGTTTTCAGGAAATCCACCAAATTTAAACACCGTAAAAAATTTGTTTCAATTCATTGCATAACGTCAATATAATAGTACAGCCATGGCTCCTTTGCAGTATTTACTAAAGGAAAGATCGTGCATGTGTGAATTTAGTGCTCTTTCTAAGAGACAACAGAGCAAGTGAACGAATGCGTGAGGCAAGTTCTGATGCCTTACGAAAATGGGATGGTGGGAAAGAAACCCAGTGCTACTCGAGGTTCCTATGCTGATTTATACCCCCAAATCGAAGACAGAGCAAAGGTAGGGAAGTACGCCACCGAGAATGAAACCTGAAACAACTGTGAAAAGGGCCAAGATCAAATATTCTCGGACAAATCCACCAAATTTAAAAACTGCCAAATTTTCCCGCTATACGGTAAGTGCATAATCATGCATCCATGTGTGTTTGTATGTGTGTGTGTGTGTGTGTGTGTGTGTGTGTGTGTGTGTGTGTGTGCGTGCGTGTGTGTTGTGTGTGCACGCGCGTGTGTGCGTGCATGCGTGTGTGTTGTGTGTGTGTGTGCGCGCGCGCATGTGTGTGCGTGTGTGTGTGTGTGTGTGTGTGTGTGCACGCGTGTGTATGTGTATGCACTGTGTGCATGAGGATGTGTATGTGTGTGCATGTATGTGTACACACGTGCGTGGATGTGTATGCATGTGTGTGCATGTCAAATCACCACACACTGAGGTATACCCCACCTGGTTGCCTTCTCCAATTGTTCCTTCTTCGTTATCCCATAATTAGCCTTCCCGTCAGTGAACAGCAGTACGGACTCCACTGTAGTGGATTCCTCCTTCGGGATCCGATAGAGAGTCTGGAGGGCAGACAAGAGACCTCCACTGAGGTTGGTGTGTCCGCGTGCCTTTATCCCCTCAATGGCCTTGCTGGCCTGCATCTTTCCAGCATCGTTCATTGCTGTCAGCGGTAGCACGTGTGACACCTGTGTGAGCGGTAGGTGACAGTGACAATGATGACAAAGATGATGACACCACTTGTACAATGATGACAAGCTGCAAACATTCAACCATGGTGCACATACACTAGGCCTGTGTAATGATCGAGATATTATTATTACAATTATCACTATCAACATTGATTATCGTGTTATTAATAATGAATTGAGGATAACTGTGACACTTCCTACCTTGTTTACTGCCAGAAAATGCACATATGCTTGTGTTTTCAGTTCAAAGCTGACTAACTGGATTTATACATCGTACAACTTATAAATTCAGTAGTTTAATAGCTACATTATCTCCTTTTAAACTTGCTCTTTTAGATTACGTGAATGAACAAATTTTTCTCCCCAAAAAATTACAAAATTCAGGGTATATTTGTAGGGTGTCCACATCACAGAGGTACCATTGTATGCACATTACATGCATTAGACAGTGCATGTACACACTCACCTCATGGTCAAAGGCTATCAGACACAATTTATCTTCTCCTCTTAGCTACATGTGGCGATGGATAATAAAGCATTTTGAACAGAAGTGGAGTTAAGCACGCATGCACGCACACATGTGGACACGCACACACAAGTACACACGTACACACACACACACACAACACACACACACACACACACACACACACTCACACGAGTAAACAAGCACGTACAAACACACACACACACACACACACACACACACACACACACACACACACACACACACACACACACGAGTACACAAGCACGTACAAACACACACACACAGACATACCAGTGCATGCACTAACCTGCTGTACCATGAAACTCAAAGTTTCTTTCATCAACGGCAGGTGAGGTACCATACTACCACTAGGTATTGAGAGGTATAGGCAAGTGAAGCTATCACATGTACACAGTGTTGTACAATCATGTACAAACGTATGACATACTATAGGCAAGTGAAGCTATCACACGTACACAGTGTTGTACAATCATGTACAAACGTATGACATACTATAGGCAAGTGAGGCTATCACACGTACACAGTGTTGTACAATCATGTACAAACGTATGACATACTATAGGCAAATTACAAGCGATATCTTTATGCTAAATATGTGCAGCCATTTTACATGCTAGTCTAGCGCAACCAGACCGTACCTTCTGTCAATAACAGCACATATCGTAACAGGAGCTCTCTTGCTGTCGTTCGATTCGGTGAGAGCCTCCAGGGAAGCCATAACAGTCATGCTGGTGGGCCATGGGGGGACTTTGTCATATTCGTTGAACACTTCTACGTGCAACGTGTCTCGGATGGACGATTGGTTGTCTATTGCGCGTTTCTCCTCCATCGTCGAGCCTTCTCCTACGTTGAGTATGTAGACAAGTCTTTCGGAGATGATACGATCACTTTAGCAAAACAGGACGATAATGAGTATTCGTTTATGACGACCGAGTTTTTCTGCCTTTCAAGACTATGATGTAACCAAAACTGTTACTTTTATTAGAACATACCATGACTAATGGTATGACGTAAGGTACAAGTCCCGAAATATCCGTGTGCGCGTACGTATATACCGTAATACCATGATCCACACACTTGGCGTGTCAACATGCATTCAACTCAAGTGTTTGCATCGTACCAACTGCAATCAACTGATCATAGATGTATAGATGAATACCTCTCTGACCACAAGTGCAGTCTACCCAGTGTTTGCTCATAAGATGAATACTCCAGTCATCCTTCTTCTTCTGGTAGTGTTTATTACTATTCCAGTACGAATACAGTGTAATGAGACATGTACTGAACAGTACACCACCATTCCTGGTCTCAATTCACGTGATGGTCGTGATGGTATTCAAGGAGTTCCTGGTCAAACCGGTGACAAAGGTGATCGAGGTGACATTGGTCCACTTGGCCCTAAAGGTGATCCAGGAAGTACTGTAATTACTGAAGAGGAATTAAATCGTGTGACTGACAATGTCACTGCTAAGATCAACGAATCAATCATTGCTGAACTGCTAGATACCATCCAGACACTGAATCAAACCTTGACTGATCGTATTCTCTACTTGGAATCGCAAGTATTTGTCACTGTCTGTAACATCACCAGTGCTAACTGGAGGAGGGTTGCCTACTTTGACACTACACAGGGACATTCCTGTCCAACCGGTCTTCGTACAGTCACCAACACTACAACCAACCAGACAGCATGTGGAAGGACTGCTGATGGTGGTTGTACCTCGCTTCAATTCTCACCCGATGGCAACTACACTAATGTTTGTGGTAGAGTGAGAGGATACCAGTATAATTCACCAGATGCATTCAATACCATAAATGGCTCCATTGACTCACACTACATCGATGGTATCTCAATAACACATGGGTACCCTCGCACCCATCTTTGGAGTTATGTTGCCGCCCACATAGGTTGTCCATGTGCAAGTTCAGCTCAACAATCGAGTGTGCCTTCTTTTGTTGGAGAAGACTACTACTGTGAAAGTGGGTTTTCAGGTAGTACTCATGAAAATAGAATAGCCTGGGAGGATCCCTTGTGGGATGGAGATGGGTGTACTTCTTCAGATGACGAATGCTGCAACTATTACGGATGGTTCCATCGCAAAATACCGGTTAATTCTGACAACATAGAAGTGAGATGGTGTGCTGATCAAAGTCAATCAGATGAAGATGTATATGCTGATCAGCTTGAGATTTGGGTGGAGTAACATGTTTACCTCTAATGTTGGTCACAGCAATTGTTGTTAGTTCTGTTCTGAGTATATAGCTTGGATGTTTATCAATTAAGCAGATCATGGTGTAAATTATCCGTTCTAATTCATACAATCACATTTAGTTATTGTGTAATAAGCCTCCTTAAAATGTTTTGTATTCATTTTCTTAACAATGTAATAGTGGTGATTCACCCGGCACTTGATTGTAGTCATTATTGTGTTGATATAGATGATGAATTTTGTATATAATAATGAATACAGTATTATACTATCACGTTCTTAAGGAGAAATTACAGATTGTGGGTGATTTGTAGGTGATAACTCAAGCAACCATGTGTGTTTACACTGCAGCCAGCCTGCCCTCAATTTTGCCATCTATAAAGTACATAGCTAATGGTAGAGACAGCGTGGGTGTCAAGCTGATATGTAGTCCTTGATTTGTATATGCACACTGGGGAGGTCGTGGTGAGTGGCAACAAACGTATAATATGATTGGTCACCACCAGATCTGTATCTCCTCTAGAGTGCATGTGTACGAGTTTTAGTGCTATGATGTCGATGTGTTACATGGACACTGGAAAGCAACGTGGTGACCAGGGATAAAATTTATAATAATCCTGCTGGTCACCATGAGATCTGTAGCATATCACGGAGGGTGTTCTTCATCTGTACTTGTGTTAGTATGTGTTTAATGAGAGGTTGAGTGATGGTGATCAGTGCAAAAAAGTAAAATGACGTACTTGTTCTCACAATAAACAATTCATAATATAGAAATTCACATCACAACTCATGCACACTAGTAGTCCCGCTTTAATAGTATTTTGAGACAAATCTCAGGAAGAACCCTGTCCAAATGCCTTGATGTTGGGTAACTTGATCCCCCCGGATTGGAGGTTCTTGGCGGCAGAGATGGCCCTGTTGGGGGCGGAGCTAATGGCATTCTGGAGAAAATGAACAAAAAGCACTTATGCAGGTACCTGGATACCACAAACTACAGTGATCTCCCTCTCTCATCAATACAATATACATACAAATTCCATGGACAGACGGACAGACAGACAGACATACAGACGGAGACACACACACACACACAGACACACACACACACACACACACACACCTTCACAGCACCAGTCACATTGCTTTCAGATTTCTCCAGTTTGTTCTGCGCTTCAACATGCACCAGTATCTCATTCTGGTTAGTCTCCACCACCATCCCACCCATGCATATCTCAGCCAGAATATTTTGGACCCTATCCACGTGAAAAATTAGGTCCAGTTCACAAACGTTCTCAAAACATTTGTCCAAAGTCTCCACAAACACCTACAGAGAAACACGTAAATACGTGAATTTTAAGTGAATAATAATAAGCACGGAATCACGTAAATAAGTAAATTTCGTTCAATTCAGGCATGTTTATGGAATACTCAAACATAACATGTAAAAAACATCAACATATAATATAGGCACATGTATACATGCATACACACACCATACACATGCATTTATACGCATGTGTAATGAACACATACAAACAGAGGCACACAGGCACACACATAACATATGTACACACACACAAAGACACATGCACACACACACACACACACACACACACACACACGCGCGCGCGCACACACTCAAACACACACACACACACATGCACACACACACACACACACACACACACACACACACACACAACATACATACATACACACAAACACACATGCACACCCACCCACACACCCACCCACACCCACACCCACACCCACACACACACACACACACACACACACTACATTGTGCACTCAATACCGTACCTGCACCAGGTCTAAAATTCCTAGCTCACTCTCAGATGTGTCAGCACAAAATACAAAGTACAAAGTAGCATAATGTCGGTATATCAGTTTGAATTCACCATCACCTAGAACACTGGAAGGAGATAACGGATAATATGCAAGTAAATACACGCATGCACATAGGCACACAGAAAAACACACACACAAACATACACACACACACACACACACACACACACACACACACACACACACACACATACACACAAATACTGAAGAATCACAATACCTTGACGTTTCTAAGAAGTTACACGTTTGATCATCTCTTCTTGAAACTAAGTTAAATGTTTCTTTTACAATTTGCTGCTGTTCTTCCTCCGTCTACATACACAGTAGGCACATATAGCATAATATAGAAAGTGTACGCATCATCATGCTGTATAGGTGGACGTTAGGTGGATCAAAGGAAAAAGTAGCCTTATCTTTAATGCAGCTATGTTGTCATATTGGTCAGACCTCATTAATAACACTCTCCAGGAGTCACATTCCAATATTTTCACTTTTTCACTTCACTTTAATGATCTAATTCACATTGCTTATTGTGTACATTCAATATACAGTACTTTACCATCCTAAATTGGTTTGAAACAGCTAGGGTGCTGTTTCAACAATACTCAGTACATTGCCATACAGATCCTCTGTGCTTCCCCCTCATAACCATATTACGTACTTATTTACTGCTACAAGCACTGTGTATACTAGAACATACGATCTGCAAAATATGTAGTTATACAGAGAGACTGCACTTTACAAGAACGATGTCCCATAACATGTCTTGCGGACACAGATGTGTTCATGACACAGTATTAGTGTGGTGAAGGAAGGTACCTTCGAATGTCTGGGTAACTTGGAATGGGCGTCTTTATAGACATAGTTAGTCTTTAGCTATGGACAAATGTCCTTCAATGTTGAATCACCTCACCATTTAGATAACACCGAATTGGACATGAACGTGTAACAGTAGCTAAGTGCTAGATAGCTCGAGGCCATCAATTCCAAGTTATACCGCCTCATCATATTGTTCATGACTAAAACTTGTCTATAATGGCTGTGAAAATGTGGAACCAAAGGTGATGTGCAGAAGTCCGCTGAATGTAGTCAACACATTTGAGGTTAGCGAGTTTGTTGAATCATAGACACTCTAGACTACTTTTAGAGGGTCTATGGTTGAATTGAATCAAATTCATGAAAACGGCTGATCGAATACTTCGTCAACTATCAGGTATATGTGCACCACATCAGCTCAAACTCACATAATGCGCGAAGAACTTCAATAGGCGAGGTTTGCCTTGGTTGTTGAACACCAGAACGGCCTTGATCATTCTTCCTTTTCAGTCTCTGGCCACACACAGTGATTGCGCAATATATCACGTGGCGAAATATGAATATAATTAAAAAGGGTATTTTGCAGTACATATGCAGTAGCGTGGCAAACATATCGAATGCTGACCTGTTTAATAACCCAATGGGTCTGATCGGCATCTTAACGGGCCTGTTTGGTTGTACAACGGGTCTGACCGTTTATTTAACGGGCTTTGTCTGGTTGTAAAACAACGGGACTGATCAGTTGCTTAACAGCCTGCACGGTTTAACAACTGGACTAACCGGTTGTTTCTGCAGTATAGGAATTCCTGAGAATGTGGTACGATCATCTCATTACTGAGCTGGTCTCAACACACCACCACTACCTACGTCCATGATTGTGTGTGATACATCACGTGGTCATACTATGAATACATGTGTATCGTTCAAATGCGCGTATAATAGCACGTGGTCACACGATGAATATCGTTAAAATGCATGTGATTCAGTCGTGTACGGACGTGCACGTATTCTGTCTGGTAAACTGGCGGACAAGATGGCAAGTGAAGGTCTCCCTTTCTTCGAATCCTCCCGTGCCGGGATACGATGGTCGACTTCGAGTTCCCACAGTGACGATCTTCCCGTGCCCATTCAAGCGAGTAACCTTTTGAGCCATTTAAGTCACCTGAGTATTCGCAGACCAGCGTCTTCCATTCGGAACACGGGGATCATTTGTACCATAGGTCAGTGAAGTGGTTACTCCCTCCAACGTTACCTTATAAATTCAGAAATGTAAATGGAAAGCTGTGAGAATTGAATTGCTCACTGATGAATTTAATAATTATTATTCACAACAACTTTATCAATTTTTGTGGTAGATTGTAGTAATATCATCGTGCGAGCTTCATTTTATAAGATACCTTCTATTAACGGTTATGTGTATTGAGTTGTGTCTCGAAGTTCTATTCGTCGTTTGTTTGAGTTAACAGTGTAATATTGTGTTCTAGTAGGTTTTCATCTTGTACTTTATTGGGTTGTTCATTTGCGTGTTTGGAAGTTTGGGTGGAATCTTGTTATGCTGGGGGGGGGGGGGATTCGGTGTTTGTGAATAAGGCAGGACCCTCTATTTTGGTTCAGCATGTATGTGTACATGGGTGTACAAACACACACACACTAGCACAAACATACACAAACGCACACGTGCACATGTGCACGGACAAAATACACACACACACACACCACACACACGCCACACACACACACACACACACACACACACACACACACACCACACACACACACACGCCACACACACATACAGATAGCATTGACACTGTTTTGTGTTCTGATGGTGTATAATACGTATACTGTGTGTAATTATTATAGTTTGTGAATCAAAACATCAGTAAGGGGTCAATTAACTCAATTTCCTGGATGAAAACACATTTGATTCATTAATGCATTATTACCTGAATAACGAAATTACGTATAATAATCCATTCCAGTGTTGGTGCCACTAATTGGCAGACAATAAGAGTGGACTTCCTTCAACTGACATGCACATATCCTACTTGAGTCAGTAGCTTCAGTTACCCGAATAATTTGTTTGCACAAACACCCTCCAGTCCTAGTTGCTCCGGGTTACCGACATTCCACCGCTTGTTTACATCTGTGTATGTAAGTGTTTACAGTAGAGTCTCAGCAATCCAAACTAAATTGTAAACTCATATTTTTCTAGGTTTTTCTAACAAGGGTTACTGATATAGAGGTTTCATGGTATCTATGTATGTAGTGTGTGATTCAGTTCATTTGTTTGTTTGTCCATCAATTGGAAAAAATATGGTGTAGAGTCCTATTGATTACAAATAAAGTATTGGGGAGTGTTTTCTGCAGGTATAATCACTCGTCTCACTGTTGTTGTGGAGTTATTCTTTGCTTATTTCCTTTCTGGATGACTCAACAGTTTTGAGTATAATTCCCTTTGTGTTCTGGTTGCTGACACCAGCAAAATGTTTGCTTGTGTTCCTACGACGGAGATTTTGACAACTGTGGCTACATGTACTCTCAAGATGCCCTATATAAAGTCACTGGTAGACGAATTATAATAGTCATTAGTCAGAGTTCCAACAACTTTTCATTGGATTGCTCACCTAAAGGGTGGGCAATTCAGCTATTGTTCTATACTCATGGCTACGTTTCAGAATGTCAGATTGTAAAGAATGTTATATTGTAGGCTGTGTCTGGTCGTGGAGTTCTCACCACACACACACACACACACACACACTCACACACACACACACACACACACACACACACACACACACACACACACACCACACACACACAAACCCACAACACACACACACACACACACACACACACGCACACACACACACACACACACCACACACACACAAACCCACAACACACACACACACACACACGCACGCACACACACACACGCACACACACACACACACACACACACACGCACGCACACACACACACACACACACACACACACACACTGTAATTACATATTTGTATTTGTATCCTGGTGCATGAGATCAAAGAGAAAAGTCTGGCTATACGTATGATTGGTACAGCGCAAGCCACCAGACAGATTTCATTATTAGGATTACCTCGTCAATCCAGATGTAATTTCTCAACCCTCGCAGGTCCTGCTTGCAAATCTGTTGAGAGTTTGACTCAGATGATCAAGGAGGGGATGTGTGTTGCAAGACTCAACTTCTCTCACGGAGACCACGAGGTCAGGATGTAATGTACACATGCGCACACTGCTGCCTTGTTTTATTTGTGTTCATCATTTGTACTAGAGTTGCACTGATATGCGTAACATCGCTCTATTGGTTATCCACCTATTGGGCAGTGTTGTATGAGTATCATACACGTTGTGTACTGTATGAGTTTACAATTGTTACTGTACCTAGACGCATGCTGCTAGCATTGCCAATGTGAGGAAGGCGAACGAGTCTGTTGCAGAACAAATCATCGCTATTGCTCTGGACACAAAGGGACCCGAGATAAGAACTGGTCTCCTCAAAGGGGTACGTGCATTGTTTGAGTATACAGTGATTGTATGTTGATACAGTACCATGACATGGTTACCCCTATATGTGCGTAGATACATTAGTATATATTGCATTAGCACATACAGTGAATACCCGTTAATCTGCTGAAATTCGTTTCGAAAAATTAATGAGTTTGGCTAATCAACCAGATATTCATTAGTACTTGTACGTTATATTGGTACTGGGAAATTGTGGTGGATTTAAGATTTGTTGGATAAAGTGGTGGTGAATTAACGAGTATTCACTTTACATGCGTGTGCACTTGTATGTATGCACAAGTACACCATGCACATGCATGGGCTCCTTAATTACTTCCTGAATGTGCCACATTGCCCATGTGTTAACCATGTGACTTGCGACCTTGCCTCGTAACAAGATGTAAGTTACCCTGCTAGTGCACTGTGCTAGTGTTTCACTTTCGACACACTTAGATCGGCAAAGAGGGTGTTTCCGAGATTCTCTTGAAGGAAGGTGACATTGTTACCGTGACGACCGATCCCGCTTACAAAGAAGCCGTTGACAACGAAACCATCTATGTTGACTACGCCGGTATTTCCAAGTCTGTACAGGTAGGGAAGAAGGTGTACATAGACGATGGTCTACTCTCCCTTCTGGTGGTCGAAGTCTCGGAGAAATCCCTGAAGTGTAAAGTTGAAAACGGAGGATACCTCGGCTCTCGCAAGGGGGTAAACCTGCCGAACTCTGAGGTGGACCTTCCTGCGCTGTCTGACAAGGATAAAAGTGATATCAAGTTCGGGATTGAGCAGGATGTCGACATCATCTTTGCCTCCTTCATCAGGAAGGCTTCCGATGTGAAGGAGATCCGTGCTGTCCTTGGGGACGCTGGAAAACACATCAGGATCATTTCCAAGGTCACTACATGCTGGTTGCTACACACATGCTTATGTATGTGACCACAGTTGTGTATTGGGTGATGCTCATTGTCTGAGAGATTCAGACAACTACCTATGTACTTACTGTCATCACTGTGTTTCTATATACACATATGTATGTACGTATGTACATTAATGTTTGTATATTGTATGGTAGCACATACTTACGTGTTTGCAAGATTTCAACTTCACAATTTGTTGGAATTTGCAATACCCCAACCTTATACAATATACATAAATAGATACATGTGTATGTACACCTCTATTCAGGTGACTTGTAAGTTTGTTAGATTGAAACTGTGAAATGGGTGCTTTTGAGTAAAATGGTAGAATTTTCCTCTCGTGAAATTCCATACGATATTATATCATGATGGTTACCTCTGCATAATGTACGTATGTACAAAAGTATAGCAAATGAAAACCATCTATCCGACTCACAGATTGAGAGCAACGAAGGTGTTGACAACTTTGATGAAATCTTGGAAGCCAGTGATGGCATCATGGTGGCTAGAGGTGACCTTGGGATAGAGATTCCACCAGAGAAGGTGTTTGTAGCTCAGAAAATGATGATAGCAAAGTGCAATCAAAGAGGAAAACCAGTTATTGTGGCCACACAGGTGTGTGTGTGTGTGTGTGTGTGCAGGGCCGGAGCAAGCTCTGCGGTAGTGGTACGGCCATCAGCGTAGCATAGTGAATCGTGTTGGCATTTACATGACATGAAATTGGATGCATCATTATACTGTCCAGTGTTTCCCCCAGGCCATTTTAGCAGGGCGCCCCGCCCTGCTAAAATTTCTGATTGCCCTTCTATTTTTATAACAATAATATTACTATAAATGTAAAACTATTAGGCATGTATGTAAAAATGGATGGGGCATCTGTATTAATTTTACTGTTCCGCGTGGTAATGGTATCTTTCTTAGGTTCAGAAGAACCTTCGCTGAAGTTATTACGTTCGATGAAGCTTCAGCGCACAAATTCCAGCCCAATTTCTTAGTCTCGGCGTTCAAAATCGGCGTGTTAGAAGTTGCGCAATAGACATCATGGCGACTTCGAGCATAGTATCAGATTTTGAAGCTTAGTTTGATGGAAATTGTGAACGAAATTCTCTGTAAGGTGGCCAATGTTACATTTACCACTGTTAGAATAATAATATTTAGTTAAGGTTATCATATCTTTGGTTGATGCTATGAACTTAATTATTAGTGACATTTTAATTTTTAAGGCCATGGTCAAAAAGTGGTACGGCCATGGCCGTAGTAGCCGTACCAGTTGCGCCGGCCCTGGTGTGTGTGTGTGTGTGTGTGTGTGTGTGTGTGTGTGTGTGTGTGTGTGTGTGTGTGTGTGTGTGTGTTACTTACACATCCGTATACATACATAGATGTTTGTACGTTTGTAAGCAGTGTTCTATACCCATAGTGGTATTCTTGCACGGTTTTTGTATACATGTGTACTATGAAGTATCGTGTGCGTCACTTCTTGAGATGTAAAGTGTGCCTGGTCCTCTCTTGTTTTGCAGATGTTGGAGAGCATGATAGGCAAACCACGTCCAACAAGGGCTGAGACGTCAGATGTCGCCAATGCAGTGCTGGACGGTGCTGACTGCGTCATGCTTTCGGGAGAGACAGCCAAGGGTAATGAATATTGTGTTACATCTGTGCTTGTATTCTGGTGCATGGGCTATTGGTAGGTGGATCGAAGTAGTGTGTGCTGATCAGACCTGTGGGATTGTCACGATAATATCGGGGTTGCACCAATATGCTGTTGACCTACACATACCTAGGTTATTGGCTGATCGGCCCATTTTCTTTCTTATCGGTAGTGGCTGTATCGTTGCTGATGTAGCCAATAGTGAATGCATACATAATCCGTATAACTGTCTACACTCTGATACAAGTTATGTTTTATACACACTCATACCTGCAGGTGTACGTAATATGTACCTTCGTTACGGAAGTTTACTTTAGCAGAAATTCTCTTTCTAAGCTTCAATTTTTCTGTTTCACATATGTTAGGTTAGGTTAGGTTAGATAAGCGTATATATCCTGAAATGGCCTTTAGCCAATGGCTGCTACACTAGGCACCCAGTACAAAATATTAAAACTTTAATTTGTGTTCATGTATAGCAACCTTTCATGTTCAGTACTTTTTGTAAAGAGAAAAGTACATTTTGTGTTTAGTGCATTTGTGGAACTTTTGATAGTGCTTTTTGTAGGTATGTGTACATATGTACGTATGTATTGCATGTACACATACGTATCTGTAATGTACGTATGTTCATATTTGGTACCGTATGCATAATATTATGTACGCACGTGCTCTTCTTCAGGTAAGTACCCTATTGAGGCAGTGAGGATGATGGCCAAGGTGTGTCGTGAGGCTGAAGCGGTCATGTTCCACCGGATGTTCTTCAGCAACATTCGGGAAGACATCCAGTTGCCGACGGAGACGGGGGAGACCATTGCCCAAGCCGCAGTCAGTGCTGCCTATTCGCAGAATGCAGGTGCCATCATCTGCCTCACCACCACTGGAAGGTGAATATGTTTGTGGGTATTATAGCAGTATGTATTATGTGTGGTGTTGTGTAGATTTCGAATACACTATTTACCGCACACTCAGTTGTGTATATGAATGTTCCTGTTTGATTTCGTTTATGTACTGTTTTGAAAGTCTATGTATGTACTTGTGCCCAACTTTCTGTGAATGGTGTTATTGTTGCTTGTTTCTGCAGAACTGCTTTTCAGCTGGCAAAATACAGACCTCACTGCCCTGTGATTGCGATCACAAGAGATGCCAGGACAGCTCGAGTTGTGAGCTCTGTTGTTTGTCAGCGCTCGCCACTTTACTGAATCCAGTCTTTGATAGTGTTGTATAAGTGTCTCGTTAGGTACTCAAATGTATGCCTCACAGCTGTTTGTCATGTTTTTTATTCAATGCTGCTAACTTTAGTGCTGTGTTTGCTACAGAGTTTGAGCAAATGCAGATACCGAACTGTGTTGTTTCAGGCTAGGTTTTAGTTTTAGTTTATCAAAGCTTTTACAGGCACAATGTTTTATAGACTCTTGCCTTGTGGATTTAAAAATCGTGCAGTAAAGCCAGGGTTAACTAGCTGATGACTCACTCTCCCCTATAACTAGTTGTATTGTTACTGGTACAGTGGAACCTCTTTATTAGGGACACTTTGGGACTTTGCTTTTAGTCCTTACTACAGAGGTTTCCTCAATTCAGAGGTCATTTAATACATTACAGTACTACACTGGGACACAGAATGGTGTCCTTATTATAGAGGTTTCTGCTATTCAGAGGTTTGCAATAGAGAGGTTCCACTGTAGTCATGTTGTGATTGAGTACCAGTTTATGGTCAGCCGCCATGTATTCTCCAGTTACATCTGCAGGGTTAACTATCCATATTCCAGTACCTACATGTATGCCAGGGTATTATCCTCATCCAAATGAACTATCTCTATGCCATTCCATATGCAGTGTCACTTGTATAGAGGTATTCACCCTTTGAAGTATGACAAGCCTCTGAATCCAAGTTGGCCTGTTGACATGGAGGACCGCTTTGTAGCCGGCGTTGAGAAGTGTCGTTTCCTGGGGTGCGTCAAGAACGGCTCCGCTGTAGTGTGCCTCAGTGGGTGGAAGAGAGGCCCTGCTCATACTAACACTCTTCGCATCTTCACCGTCGCTGACTGAGTGGAGAACCGGGGGCACTGTGTTCAGTAGTCTAGGGTGTACACCTCTGGTCTTGTGTGTGTATGCGTGTAGTATACTATAGTATGTGGGTGTACCTAGCCACACTACATAGAGCGTATGACGTACGTAATTATTCATAATATATTATAGTTGGTTGTAGGTTGTAATAGGTATTGCTGTCTCACCTATGAATGTGAACTTGTATTGGTTTCTAAATATGGTACAGTGATTATGTACATAGGTATATAGTTCATGTGCATGTACGTACATGTTAATGCATGCATGTACACATATGCTGTACATGTTTGCATGTATGTTGGCATCATATTGTTAGTATGTTGTGCATGTTTGCGCATATATTTGGCTCAATATTGTTTGTATGTTGTGCGTATGCTGTGGAGGTGTGTATGTATACTTTAGTTGCAATTTGGCATTGTACACACCTCAAGGTTATAATATTATACATAATACTTTGCCTGTATTTGTACAAACTGAACAAAGGAGAACAAACAACTGGAGCACAATCGCTAGTGATTATGTAGCATAATTTATGAATCGAATAAACAAACGATTGAATAATAACAGGAAATTCCTGCTGAGTCTTTATCAGCTATGTACAAACTACATGCTGTTATCATTTTACACTCTGCATGTACAACTTGAGCTAATGGATGGGTTCTCATCTGTACTGTGTTCTTGTTGACTGTTCGGTTCTTAGCGTTATATACGTGCATTTTAAGACAAATGCCCTCAAGATATATTATTTGCTTCCAATCAATGCAACTGATCTTGTTACAGAGCCTTGTTTGGTTCACTGTAGTGGTGTATATAATGTAATAACCAAATCATAGTTTAGTTTGTGAGTCCCATATAGTAATATCTTAATGTGTTTCTGCTGTATCAGGTATCAGGTATTCTTATTGAACGTGGGGAACCGTTAGCCATATAGGCTATTAAGTGGCACGTGGCACCAACATGTCTCTCGTAAGGTCTGGTATTAATTCCTGTAACATTCTGTGTGGGTATAGAAGCCAATGAAGTTCACATAGCAGTGTGGGGTGTACCATGTACCTATATACTACGGTGTGTGTATAATATCATGTATATAATGTGCACCTACTACAGTGTGTTTATTGTGTTTCTATTTGTGTGTGTGTGTGTGTGTGTGTGTGTGTGTGTGTGTGTGAGTGAGTGAGTGAGTGAGTGAGTGAGTGTGTGTGTGTGTGTTGTGTACTGTAAATGTTCTGTTCATAGAAACCTCACTTGAACGCAATGTGGGAACTGGAGTTCTGTATGGGCAGACGTCATCTGGTGAGACAGTATAGAAGATATACATAGGTTTTTATTGTAGATGTGTACGTACTTCAGACAATAGTACTATCGAGCCGACCAAAAGCTCTCGTGTGCATTCTCATGTGGACATTATCATGATAGATGTGTACGCATTTGCCAATTTGATTGTAGGGATAGACCTTACAATAACAAAACCAGTGATCCTGTCTAATAGGGAAAGGCCTAACGTGGCAACCACGTATCTATACGTAATAATGCATATTAACTTAATTAGTAAACTCAGGTAATTTATAAAATGAACTTGTATTCATTAAATGTTGTCAAGGCATTGACATTTGGTATGTAATGCTATGTACACTTTGATTATAATGTGGAGCATGAAGTGACGAACATTAGAAAAATGGGTAAGTACGTATGTATGCTCTAATAAACTATACTAGTTCCTAGTTGTAGTCTATAGTATGTTTGGTGGCAGCCTCCTGCCTTCTTGGCATCTTCTCTATTTATGTGTGACACAGGAAGTTCAGTGTTACTGTCATTGGTATTATCTTGCAGCACCAGGCAATCACATGCATATTTCACATGTTAACAGACTATGGTGTAACTGTTGGTGAAGATCTGCATACCACATGTAATATAATATCATATAGGAATACTGAAAGTGAAGATTTCTGTTGCTGACTGTGTGCATGGTCTGAATACTGCCAGTAATATTAGCAGCGTTTCTAATTTTGGAACTTCCTTGTCTCCTCGGTGCACAAACGTGACTACTGCATGAATGTATCACATTCCAATAACAGAAGGTTGCTATGGCTTCTGGTCCTGATAGTGTTGAGATAAGTTTCAGGATTGTGTGTAGGTGTGTATGGCGTGTGATTGTGCAAGAATTGGTCAGTATGTGTCCATATTAATGTTATCTTACGATGAACCCATACATTGAAGGGCATAGGTGTGCAGTAAACTATTCACAACACCATGCACTGACCATATAAAATGCGTCCGTGTGTGTGTGCATGTGTGCATGCATTATCTGTACTTTAGTTGTACATGCATCATGATAAAGTCACAAGTTCTATATAGACGATCTGTGATAAACAGCTTGTTCACGTGTAACAAAAGAAACATTTACCTTCTACGTAACCAGGATCGTACAACCACAGTAAACATGGACATAATGTAATATTTTCTTACATTGTCTTGTATATGTACAGTACAACATTTTAGTGTTATGGATGCCTATGCATTTTGTAATGTCAAGGGTTATCTATGTACATCCATAATAATACATTCCTCTTCCATGTATGGTTGTGATCCTATGATATAGTGTTGGTATGTGTGCAATGTCCAAGATACTCTAAGGGTATATAAACAGTATACCTGTATAGTTGAGTTAGTGAGATAGGAAGATTTTACACTGAAGTATAACTGTGAGTTCAACTTCTATTTCAACCAGCCAGGATATCGTAAGTCAATGTATAATTTGGAATGCTGAGGGTCTTATTATGATTGCAGTTCATCAGATTCTTTTCTAACTGCTGATTTTTGCCAAACTAGGACTTGCTGCAGCTGTATATATCCTGAATTCTGAACAGGATGGAGTATTCCCTTTTGATGTGTTTGTTACTAAGCGGACAGTTCATGGTTTCAGTGGAGTCTACCTCATATTCAGGTTAAACATGTGTGCATAGGCTATTTGGTGTGTTAGTATAGTCTGAGAGTACATGTATTTTCGAAATTATGAGGGAGAATATAGGCAATACACAATGTCATGCAGTGCCAGTTTTCAGTGTGTCTCAATAATGTTTTGATCAGATCCGGCCGGATCTAGATCAGCTATAAAATTAGTGTTGATCAGTATAGTGTTAGCCAGAAGAAAAGGAACGATTTGTACTCTACCGATTGACAATAGCGATACCTAAACACGCGTGTGGGATACGTGTATACTTCGAAAACACTGTAGGCCGTACAATTTGTGCCTCGAAATTCGAAGAAGTGGGAAAATCGCCCGTATTATCTCATAAATCGTTAGCCGTATAATCTCCACCACGAAACTGTTCGAAGTATACGCGATATTGTAGTCTAACAAGTTAGACCGCCTCCTGCCCTGATCCGAAACGCCCGAAGGGCGTTTCGGGTGGGAGACGGTCTAACATAGATAGCGATTAGTTCACACCTCGGCATTAAGAGGTGTGACTTTTGGGTTCATCGTCTCACTGCAACGAACGGTTCCGGTGAAGGAGATTTGACGCAGATTTATAAACGATTCTGTAGACTTTGTAAGGAGCCATTTGGCTCCAAAAGTAAATATAAGTTATTTTCTTGTGGCACCAAGGTAAAGCTTCGAAAACGATCGATTTACCGTGTCCAGTTGGCAGGCAAACGACGGTATCTTGTCCCGAAAATACACTAACTATTGACGCGTTCAGTTCTTTAGACAATACGATGCTTTCTCGCTTGATTCTCAATAAGGCGAAAGGCAAAGCTCCGTTCATCTCAACCACAGACAATCAAAATGTACTGTGTGTGCACCTTCACACTACGGTCACTTCCGTTACCCATCTCATTAATCAAAAATTCTTTGCCCAGAATTCTGGGCAAAGAACTTCTGATTCGCTGAAAGTCACGCGCCAGAGGTGTGAACTAATCGCTATCTATGTTAGACCGTCTCCCACCCGAAACGCCCTTAGGGCGTTTCGGATCAGGGCAGGAGGCGGTCTAACTAGTTACAGCACAAGCATTGAAAGACCTACCCGAAGGGGCAACTCTGGAGCAACGGACGGCAGCTATTCTATCTATTGCTTGTTCAAACAACTGTATTAGACGATGTATTAGCTCTATGTGGTATGCCCGTTTCGAGATGTAATGTTCACAACCTATTTCTTATTAATAATACTATTATATTTATTGTTTCTTATGTATGATAACCCAATTGCCATTGTATCTTGTGGAGTGCTACATTGGACCTATCCGTGTCCTAGCACCTTATGGTGTGGTGCACTTTAATAATATTGATTGATTGATTGACTAGTTAGACTAGCGATATTGTAGAATACGCATAAGAAGAATCGATTCCGTATCGTAGGAAAACGAATCCCGCGCGCCGGGTAAACGCGAATCACGTCGTGAACAAACACGACATTGCAGTTGGAAGAGAGATTGAAGCCAAATTCCATGAATGAAATATATAAAGCCTTTGATTTGGATCTTTTAAACTAGCAACCAAAAGACGAAGCGCGATATGAAGAAGGTCAGTCGTAAAGATAACAAGCGGTAATTCCATCAATGTATGGTGACCTTTGTGGTATCGATGCCTTCTCCGCGTATATAAATGCGAACGATCTCTTGAATGAATCTGTCTTCCGTGATCAAATGAACGCTCTGTCGAAGGTACAGTACTTTTCATTAGCGTTCGAATTGCGTGTGTCGAAATTGCGTAAGAGCGACTGACGATTTCGGAAAAGGGCGCCATAGATGGACTTGTACTGAATCAAGTGAAGCACAATATAAATTATAATAATAATCATTCATTGTGAAAGATGAGGCAGTATTGAATAAAATCAAGTGAAGCCCACTTTCCACACTCAATTCTAACGCATTTAAAATTGCTGTAATGACTTGGATAAACGGGCTGGCATAACGTAATCCGAAACATGAACAAGAACGAACACACACAATTATTAATGCATGCATAATATGCTATAAACCTGGAAAGTATTTCTCAGATCATGTACACGGGAATGACAGGATGCATTACTTTCAAGCAGTACTGTACGTTTTATGAGATGGCTGTTTGTAGCTAGGTTTTTTAAATTCAAAGTAAATTCATAATTTCAACTTTAAATGATAAGTTGGACCTTTTAATCTTGTTATACATGTCTTACTTGCTATTAATATTCAGTGAGTCCACCACATGTATCTGCTACAGCTTGTAAATGATCAGACATACTTGTTACAAATTCCAGCATAATATCCCATTTGGCAAGGTATGTATTTCAAATCTCAAATAAAACAATTTGAAAGTTCATCCGGCTTACCACGTACACATTTGGCAATGAAATCGTCGACTAATGATATTCTGTAGATTCTCAATGGGATTATAGAGATTTAGAGACTGTGACAGCCACTCCTAGTAGGCTGGACCTTAACTTCCCAGTATCCTCGAGCTTGGCAAGCCACTCAGTTGTGTAGAATGTCAAGTATGTGACCTATAGTATTATCTGTCTTGCTGGAGAATGTGAGGATTCCAAACTGTTGTCGTAAGAGAATGCTCTCAATTGTGGTGTTGCTTGGTATAGTTCAGAGTCTTACTTCCTGAGGAAGCATCTAATGGTGATAGAGGCAGACATCGTTTATAGCAACACTCTTCAAATTCCTCGTCAATGGCTGGTACAGTGCAGTCATAAAACAGTCATCAGGATTCTTTCTCTAGATGAAATGACTTTCCCTTGGATAATCTGAAAGTAACTTTGGTCCCTCTCATTTAACCTTGTCAGGAGTTTTTCTGATCTTTACATATTGCTGACCTGTTGATGTTGAAGATTACAGCTCTCTTACAATTATTCCATAGTTCCATTTGAACTGTTTCAGCATTGAGCACTCTTGCATGATTAAATTGCTTAGTCTAGGCATCACAAGCTCTTAGTAGAAAATAAATCCCGTTATTTTCCTAAACACCAATGTGTGTGTGTGTGTGTGTGTGTGTGTGTGTGTGTGTGTGTGTGTGTGTGTGTGTGTGTGTGCATGCATGTGTGTGTGTGCGTGTGTGAGGCATTGCATACTGTAACTCTTAGTTCTTTTGTACTCAATTAGCTAATGATAGTCTTACTCCATCCAACCTGATTGTGTGTGAGGGAAGAACCCTCAACAAAGCCATTGTTCTTGATCTGGAAAGTACTGGTAATTTACCACTGCTACTTGAAGCAGATCTGATGGTACGGAATGGCTCTGCCATGGAAGGTTGGTGAAAGTTTCAACATCACATGCACAGATACATGATCACAAGCAGAATCCCACTAGTCTCACCTGCTATTTTACTTGTGCAAGAGCCTTCATCAGAGTCATGCAGTTGGGCCAGAACTGTGTGAGCTCAAATGGTACATGTATAGCTTGATATAACACAAGTCCATAATGTAGTAAGGGTTCATGCTATAGTAACAGTATGAACTTGAGTGTCAATGTTTTTAAATTCCACCCTGGTACAATGGATATGCAATGATTTAATAGATAATTATAAAACAGTTCCAAATCAATATTTTGTACAATTGTTCTTGTAGCTAGGTGAAGGCCCACCAGCACTTGTCCATCATTATAATGAGAGGGCTTCACACACAGAACCACATGTGATAATTGTGTGTGTAATATCACATACACATACTAAAGTTGTGATGGATTGACAAGGTTTCACTATCTCATACATGTGTGAGAGGTATGATCAATCATGTACATTATTTGCTCTGTCTCACTACTCTTGACAGGAATCCACTTCAATGTGTCAATCCCACCCATCAATCTCACTCGGTCTGATAACATGAGTGCAAATGGAACATTTGATGTCTCTATAACCTCTTTTGACAACAACACCGATGGTGTACAGTTCATGCTTAAACCCAGCGTAGGAAATGTAACATTGCAGAGCGGGTCTGAAGTTAATGTTACCTTGAGGAATCTAGGTATGTTGCCATGGCAATGACATTAGTATGCATTTGCTGTATATAATTCACCAAATGTGTGTGTATGTTTGTATGCTCGTACACACACAATTCACCTATATCTATCAGATAGGTTCTTAAAATCATATAATTATAGCAGAAATTGTTTAGATACAAGTTTTGCAATAAGCAAAGAATAAATAACAGTATTAATTAAGTAGACATAAAGAAAAATGACTTAAATAGGGAGTGAACAGTATTGATTCCCAAATCTTGCTCTTTTCATAATAATAATTAAGACATCAATTTGGCAATTGGTATCATGAATGAACTAGTCGCTTCATGTATGAAAAAACCTGTTGTATTGTTGCTACAAATTATAACACTTAGTTTCTCTATACATCTTGTATTGAAGCCACTGATTATTTCAGATGTGTTTCTTATAGTGCTGGGACGATTGATCAATTTTCATTTCAAATCTGATTATCATCAATAGTGCAAGCTAGTCAATTAATCACAGGAAGTAATTAAGTGAATAGAACAGGAAGCCGCTCCCACCTTCTTACCCAGAACCTTCACTCCACAGGTTCAATTTGTGCCTGAAATACGAGAAGGACTCTATGGACGTCACTTTATGTCTGATGGATGACTACTGCTTTCCGGTTATATATGCCCACTTATTTACTTCGGGTGATTAATTAATCAATTGGTTAATATGTACTGATAATTGATTAGAAAATTACAACCAATTCCCAGCACTAGTATTTCTGATGGTGACTTTGTCATGATAGATATTTATGAATAATAGACGGACATTTTATGTTGGTGCACCAACCAAACACCATAATATATAATAAACTATCACCATCCTGGTAAAGAGTACATTCATGCAATTTGGACGTGGCTTATACTACATGCATTATTCTATGTATTAAACATAATCGTTAGTGTTCCATTTTCACAGTTCGTCCAACTCTCATGTTCACTGTGAGTGTGGTGTCAGACACACAAGTCAACATCTCTGGTTCTGAGGCTATCAGTGAGGGACCATGTCCTGATAACATAACAGTCTACTCAGTCAGTGCTAGTGAAATTGGTGGCAATGGTCATATACAAATGAACTACCCAAGTATTCCACAAGGAGAGATCCTCTCTGGTCTCAGTCCTTCCACTAGCTACCATCTCATAGTGAGCGGTCGTACTCAATCTGGAGTCACTATTCTCTCGAACACAATGACAGTGACAACTTTGCCTTTTGGTGGGTACATACATTGATATTCATTCACATTACAAGATAGTTACTCCCTGCACCACTGCTTCTGTCCACTCTCTCTTCCTTCCACTCCTCTTCAGTCCCTGAGGCAGAACTTGCGTTCGAATTTCAAGGTACTTTAACTAACTGTAACTCAGGGATAGTGAGGTGGAATGAGAACAATGCAACCATTTCAACCATTATCATCAACTACAATGTAGGTGGTTGGACAATGAGACCTCCTCACTGAATGCTAAGAGATCATCATGTTTTGTTCATCTTTTAGAGAATTGGATCAGTGAATTCTTCTCAAGCGATGTTCACTTCATCCAGTTCTCCTTCAACAGTTAATCTAAGTGTTACCCGTAGCGGTTCTGGCAATGTTATGTACCAGTTTCAGGTTTGTGTGTATGTGTGCATATGAATGTACATGTGTTCAGTGGTCCACATGTAAATACTGTAACAGTGTTTTGTGATGGATTTAATATGTTATTTATTTCATTAGAAGGTCTTTAGGCAATTAAAAACATTAAACAGTGTTTTCATAGCAATTTACGAGTTTTCATAACAATCAATGAATCCTTATAATGCATCCCATATACATCAGTGCATGTAGATTTGATCTTGTCCTATTCCTAATCTTCTGACCCTTACTCCGGGGGAGGGGGGAAGGATTATGCTTATATGAACTGGAAGTGGAGAATGTCAGGAGTTAGAGGTCCTTGTCCACCTTTGCTATCAAGGAGGGCAAGCAGGGTGTAATTTTGGAATCTGGTTTTATTATGCATTCTTGATAATTTGCTGCAAATACGTGATCTTCAAATTTGTACATTTTAATCTTCATACAGGTCCAACTGGTGTCATCTGATGGCAGAGCTGGTAACATCTCTTCTTTCACTTTTGAGTGTTCTGGAAGTGCTCCACTTGCCAAGAGTATCATGACTGTAGTGATGTGTGTTGCCATGGCAATCATGGCATTCACTACCATGTAACTAGTAGAGTCAATCTAGTGTCGATGTTTGCCCATTGAAATTTGTGAATTTCACAAGGTGATAACAATTAGAACAATAATTAGAATTAATCCATGATAAGCTATGCAGTATACAATAATGGTAGTCTAAGACGTTGTACTAATTGAATTAGCCAATTATTTCAAGTGTACGTACAATCTATTTACATGCATGATGTGATTTGAATGTGTGTTATTGAAATTCCATGTTTGAGTGAATCATATTGGAGAATGCCGTCGACAAACAGCAAGACAATAATTTGGGAGAGTTTCCGCCCTCCCTTGTTCACTAGCTATAGGGAAGTGTTTTGTTTTATTGGGGTCACTTAATTCCAGTGTGTGTTACCATAGTTACCACTGTAACTGTTTTTCATTGATATCTGCTCATCATGGTGTTGGGTTAGCACTCAATAGGTGTGACCATCATTGGATACTCTTGTACACAGAGTGATACAGTGCTAAATTACAAATAAGAGGTTTACTATAAGCTAAATGAGGATACCTGGTCCAACATTGCACTAGTCTGAATCCACAGTATAACCCCTCAAAGTACAGAATTTGATATGAACTCCAACTGTTTGCTATGGTTTCCTAAAATTTGAAGAATGCAAATTGTGAACACTCAAAGTGATTTGGGATTTCTGTAGTCAAGATAGTAACCATGGTTTCTCCAAACTTGCTGTCTACATGTATAATGTCATTGGGATGGAATGTGCTGTTGTAATGTTGATTAAGTGTAATCAATATCTGGAGGTAGGCAATTGAATTATCACAAGATTCTTCTTGCCAATGGGTGTAATTGTATGGCTTATAGGTGTATGTGTGTGATACATAAAGTATCCTCCAACAGCACATACCTACAGTGTAGCAGTGTAGTTCAGCTAGTGAGAGAGATTGTGTACTGAAGAGTAGTACTCAGTTTGTTCTTCTGTTTCAACCAGCCAGGACTATTGTACGTTGGTATTCTCTTGAATACTGACTAGAGCCTCTTATTATATAATCATAGTTCATCTTTACATAACTATTATAGTAAAAGTTTTGACAAACTAGGACCTCACCTGCAGTAGCTGTGTTCTAGAGTCTGAACAGGATGGAGTATTTTCTTTCAGTGCTTCTGTTACTAAGTGGACAATTCATTGTTTCGGTCAAGAGTGGATTAACAATTGGTTAGAAATTGTGTTCATGGACACTATTGTTATCAGAATTTATATTCCATTTTTCATATTGTGAAAAGTTTGAAATAGGCATATACAGGATAATATGTTTTGAGGAGAACTTATTAGAAATTATTAGCAGAACATATAGCAATCATGAATTTATATAAATAATTGTTGCCAAGTTATGTTACAGTGACTGATGGAGACTAATGTGGTTGACACAAGTTAGCTATGATTGCTGTGTGCTCTGCTCAAAATATGTACAGTTTACCATTTGAAATAAGTTAAACTCTTTGTCATAGCTATCAGTCTCTATGATATTTTGTGAAAAGTGCATGTAGTGCTGTACATAGACCAGGAGAAATTTGACAATGAGTACCCAATAATCATTTGAATTTTGCCTATTTTTGTACTACCCAGTTGATGATAATTTTACTCCGTCCAACCTGACTGTGTGTGAGGGAACAACTCTCAACACAACCATTTTTGTTGATATGGTGAGTACAAATAGTGGAAATATACCATCCACAGTGGGTCTCAGCGTACAGGAAGGCTCCGCCATGCAAGGTTGGTAAATTTTGTGGTCACATGATACTCACATGTACAGTCATATGACCTCGAGCCCGAACAGGATCAAATGTACAGTCTTGCTAGATTTGTGTGTGATCACAGTAATTATGTACAATTGAACACATACTATACTTAGCCTAGTTCCTGGTTTTGCATTCCATGCTTCAACCATCACCTACCAACAAGCTCAACCTCACCCCTTGATGATCATTAGCTTAGGTATATCATTATAATTATCTTGTATGAATATAATTCATTTTTCAATACAATTAACGATCGAATACAGTGTGTGTATATCTACTATGTTTGTGATATTTGATTAATTTATGTATGAATCTTTCAATCTCACTCCTCTTGACAGGAACTCACTTCACTGTGTCAATCCCCCGCATCAGTCTCACTCGCTCTGATGACAGACGGAGTGCAAATGGAACATTTGATGTCTCCATAACCTCATTTGACAACAACACCGATGGTGTACAGTTCATGCTTGAATTAGATAATGTAGGGTCAGTGAGCATGTCTGGAGTTCTTGTTACACTGAGGAATCTAGGTATGTTCCCATGGCATTGACATTAGTATAATATTATATGCAGTATAATTACATGCAGCATGTAATTATCCAAAATAATGTGTATGTTTGTTTGCTCATACATGGCCCATTCATACATATAAAATGATATTATAGGATTACATGTGTGTACAAACTAATGTCATATTTATAGCAATGAATTTATACTGTAATTTGTCAAACATGTTCCCATGGCAATGACAAATGTATGCAATTGCTGTATTCACCAAGAAGGTTGTATAAACAGTTTTGTTACTGCATGTAACAACCCTGTTTACAGTTTCAATTCCTAGGTTGTGACATGGATATGAATTTCTTGTGGGGAGTCACTGATCCTCCCACATACATTTTTGTTGGTGACTCTGACATGGTAAATATTTTATGAAAAGTGGACAGAAATTTATGCTGGTGCAGTAACCATTAAATATGAACATACACCATGATTATGGACGTGGCTTATACTACATGATTCTATATTGTATTAAACATAATCGTTAGTGTTCCATTTTAACAGTTCGTCCTACTCTCATGTTCACTGTGAGTGTGGTGTCAGACACACAAGTCAACATCTCTGGTTCTGAGGCTATCAGTGAGGGACCATGTCCTGATAACATAACAGTCTACTCAGTCAGTGCTAGTGAAATTGGTGGCAATGGTCATGTACAAATGAACTACGCGAGTATTCCACAAGGAGAGATCCTCTCTGGTCTCAGTCCTTTCACTAGCTACCATCTTATAGTGAGCGGTCTTACTCAATCTGGAGTCACTATTCTCTCGAACACAATGACAGTGACAACTTTGCCTTTTGGTGGGTACATACAGTGATATTCATTCACATTACAAGATAGTTACTCCCTGCACCACTGCTTCTGTCCACTCTCTCTTCCTTCCACTCCTCTTCAGTCCCTGAAGCATATCTTGAGTTCACAGGTACTTCAATTGACTGTAACTCAGGGATAGTGAGGTGGAATGAGAACAATGCAACCATTTCAACCATTATCATCAACTACAATGTAGGTGGTTGGACAATGAGACCTCCTCACTGAATGCTAAGAGATCATCATGTTTTGTTCATCTTTTAGAGAATTGGATCAGTGAATTCTTCTCAAGCGATGTTCACTTTATTCAGTTCTCCATCAACAGTTGATCTAAATGTTACCAGTAGTGGTTCTGGTAATGTTATGTACCAGTTTCAGGTTTGTGTGTACTCGCTATAGACCCCAATGTATTGTACTAGTCTGTCACAGTGTGTATATGTTTGAGCATGACACTCAACCTCTCTATGCTTACATGGCATTATGCACTTGCAGGCTTGTGTGCATATCAGTATAACCTATGCATACATGTGTCCATTTTAATCTTCATACAGGTCCAACTGGTGTCATCTGATGGCAGAGCTGGTAACATCTCTTCTTTCACCTTTGAGTGTTCTGGAAGTGCTCCACTTGCCAAGAGTATCATGACTGTCATCTTGTGTGTTGCCATGGCAATCGTGGGAACCATTCTCATTTAGTTACTATATGTAGCTATTAATAACTGTAGAATCAAACAGCTTAGTTACTAAGAATCTCACATAATCTATGGTGTGCAATGCATTTAGACGATTTAGTACATTTAGTAATGGTTTCTTTTGTAAACTTGATAGTTGTTAGTTGATGATTTGATAAGCAGTGGTTATCTCACACTGAGAGTGAGAGAATGAATTCCTTTCTTCAGGGTTTGCAACTTGGGTGATGTAAGTTCCTATGGTTTCATTTGATAAGGTCTGGGGATCAAAGGTTATGGGGTGACACATGGTAGCCATATTTGGCATGGATGCATGCCCAGCCCATGTGCAGTCTGAGAGACAAATGTCACTTATTCATACACCACATGCCATCTTAATGGTTGTGTAACCTCCTACATGTTCAGTCCTCTAACACTTGAAGTACTGATTAGGTGATCACATACCTCAGTCACACCTACATATGAGCAGAAGCCCTTGCATCAGTAATGCATGCATAGATAAATAATATAGTTTAACCATATTCTGGGCAGAAACAAAATGGTCTACAAATTCATTGCAGGTGTACTGCTTGATCCGATCACATGCACACATACTCTGTCTCACTAGCTGAACTATAATACACCACACACCGTATTGGCAAGTGAACAATGAGCAGAGTATGTGATACATAAAGTATCCTCCAACATCACATACCAACAGTGTAGCAGTGTAGTTCAGCTAGTGAGAGAGATTGTGTACTGAAGAGTAGTACTCAGTTTGACTTCTGTTTCAACCAGCCAGGACTATTGTACGTTGGTGTTCTTTAGAATACTGACTAGAGCCTAGTCATAGTTTATCTTTACACGACTATAATTATAAAATATTTGACAAACTAGGACCTCACCTGCAGTAGCTGTGTTCTAGAGTCTGAACAGGATGGAGTATTTTCTTTCAGTGCTTCTGTTACTAAGTGGACAGTTCATTATTCCGGTCAAGAGTGGAGAATATACAACTGGTTAGAAATTGTGTTCATGCATGGACACAATTGTTAGTGGAATAAAATATATTCCTTTTTTCATATTATGTAAAAAGTTAGAAATAGGCATATACAGTATAATATGGTTTGAGCAGAACATATAGCAATCATGAATTCATATAAATGATTGTTGTCAAGTTATGTTACAGTGACTGACGGAGACTAATGTGGTTGACACAAGTTATGATTGCTGTGTGCTCTGCTCAAAATATGTACAGTTTACCATTTGAAATAACTCTTTGTCATAGCTATCAGTCTCTAATATATCTTGTAAAAGTGTAATGCTGTACATAGACCAGGAGAAATTTGACAAAGCAATAATCATTAATTTGACTTTTACCTATTTTTGTACTACCCAGTTGATGATAATTTTACTCCATCCAACCTGACTGTGTGTGAGGGTACAACTCTCAACACAACCATTTTCGTTGATTTGGTGCTTGCAAATGGTGGAAATGGTGGAAATGGTGGAAATGGTGGAAATGGTGGAAATATACCATCCACAGGGAGACTCAGTGTGCAGGAAGACTCCGCCATGCAAGGTTGGTAAATTTTGTGGTCACATGATACTCACATGTACAGTCATATTATGACACTCAAGCCCAGAACAGGATCACATATACGCACAGTCTTGCTAGATTTGCAGTGTGGTAATGTATACTGTAAAATATTTGCAAGGATACATTTCACAAGTCTTCAGAAATTTACATTTATGATCACATTCATTACCAATTCCCACCCTAGACAATGTCAATCACAAAGTGAAAATAGAGGAGGATCAAATATACAGAAGGGTCACCTAATAGTGGGAAAGGAATTTGTGTCCCAATTTGGCAGAAAATACATATATTGGCAGTTAGCACTTTAGGTCGTCAATTCACAAGTGTGTGAATTCTTTGCCAATAATTTCCCCTATGTGGCATATATGCATGCTTACACATGCTGAGGCTCACTCAGATTACGTAAAAAATCATTACATCATATTTACAAATCAGTGATGAACTTCCTCTACTGTACTAAACAAGCCTTCACTGGGGTATACGTACTAACAATGATTATGAATAGTTTTCAATTAAATTTCAATTTATTACTATTATCAACTCTTAATAAATCAAAAAGCTAAACTTCATCCCCTGATGATCATTATAGCTTAGGTATATAATTATAATTATCTTGTATGAATTAATTTCATTTTTCAATGCAATCAACAATGAAATACAGTGTGTCTATATGTAATATGTTTGTGGTATTTGATTAATTTATGTATGAATCTTTCAATCTCACTCCTCTTGACAGGAACTCACTTCACTGTGTCAATCCCCACCATCAGTCTCACTCGCTCTGATGACGGACGTAGTGCTAATGGAACATTTGATGTCTCCATAACCTCTTTTGACAACAACACCGATGGTGTACAGTTCATGCTTACATTAGGTAACGTAGAGTCAGAGAGCATGTCTGCAGTTCGTGTTACACTGAGGAATCTAGGTATGTTCCCATGGCAATGACATTAGTATATATGCAGTATAATTACATGCAGCATGTAATTATCCAAATGTGTATAATATGTTTGTTTGCTCATACATGGCCCACTCATACGTTCCTAAAATCATATAACATTAATTATAGGATTAATATGTTTGTGTACAAACAAATGTCAAATTTTAGCAATGAATTTATTTTTCTTTAGCAAGCATGTTCCCATGGCAATGACAAATGTATGCAGTTGTTGTATTCACCAAAATTTAATATGTGCATGTGTTTGTATGAACACATGCACTTATAGCCCATAATATTATTATGTATACATGTTATTATTATACGTTCCTAAAATCATATAATTTCAATTATAGCCAATAAAACATGATTAATTAAACATAAAGAAATATAAATTGGAAAGAAAAATTCATTTAACGTAAATGGAAAAAGGGCAGTATTGATTCCAATCAAAGTTACCACACTATTTCACCACATGTAAGCTGCACACTGCGTGTATACCTATATAACTTGTAGTAAGGTTGTAGAATGTGGTTTTGCATGTACATGTATTGCAGCAAAAGGTTGTATAAACATGGTTGTTACAACCCTGTTTACATTTTCAATTCCTCGGTTGTGACATGGATATGAATTTCTTGTGGGCAGTCACTGATCCTCCCACATACATTTTTGATGGTGACTCTGACATGGTAAATATTTTATAAACAGTGCATGGACAGCAATTTATGCTGGTGCAGTAACCATTTAATATAAACATGCACCATGATTATGGACGTGGCTTATACTACATGATTCTATGTATTAAACATAATCGTTAGTGTTCCATTTTAACAGTTCGTCCTACTCTCATGTTCACTGTGAGTGTGGTGTCAGACACACAAGTCAACATCTCTGTTTCTGAGGCTATCAGTGAGGGACCATGTCCTGATAACATAACAGTCTACTCAGTCAGTGCTACTGAAATCGGTGGCAATGGTCATATTGATCATTTGCAAATGAGCTACCCGAGTATTCCACAAGGAGAGATTCTCTCTGGTCTCAGTCCTTCCACTAGCTACTATCTTATAGTGAGCGGTCGTACTCAATCTGAAGTTATTATTCTCTCGAACACAATGACAGTGACAACTTTGCCTTTTGGTGGGTACATACAGTGATATTCATTCACATTACAAGATAGTTACTCCCTGCACCACTGCTTCTGTCCACTCTCTCTTCCTTCCACTCCTCCTCTTCAGTCCCTGAAGCAGAACTTGAGTTTGAAGGTACTTCACCTGACTGTAACTCAGGGATAGTGAGGTGGAATGAGAACGATGTGACCATTTCAACCATTATCATCAACTACAATGTAGGTGGTTGAACAACGAGACCTCCTCACTGAATGCTATAGGAGATCATCATGTTTTGTTCATCTCATAGAGAAATGGATCAATGAATTCTTGGTCTCAGGTGATGTGTTACCAGTAGTGGTTCTGGCCGTGTTATGTACGAGTTTCAGGTTTGTGTATACTCCCTAGGCCCCAAGTGATGCATTGTACTAGACTATCACAGTGAGTGTACATTTTATGAGCATGACACTCAACCTCTCTATGCTTACATAGCATTATGCACTTGCATACTTGTGTGCATATCAGTATAGTCTATGCATATACATGTACATGTGTGCTTCCATTTCAACTTCATACATGCAGGTCCAACTGGTGTAATCTGATGGCAGAGCTGGTAACATCTCTTCTTTCACTTTTGAGTGTTCTGGAAGTGCTCCACTTGCCAAGAGTATCATGACTGTCATCTTGTGTGTTGCCATGGCAATCGTGGGAACCATTCTCATTTAGTTACTATACGTAGGTATTAATAACTGTAGAATCAAACAGCTTAGTTACTAAGAATCTCACATAATCTATGGTGTGCAATGCATTTAGATGATTTAGTACATTTAGTAATGGTTTCTTTTTGTAAACTTGATAGTTGTCAGTTGATTTTTTGATATGCAGTGGTTATCTCACACTGAGAGTGAGAGAATGAATTCCTTTAATTTGTTCGGGATTTGCAACTTGGGTGATGTAAGTTCCTGCATTTTCATTTGATAAGGTCTGGTTATCAAAGGTTATGAGGTCACACATGATAGTCCTATTTGGTGTGGATGCATGACCAGCACACGTGCAGTCTGAGAGATGAATGTCATGATCACTTATTCATACACCACATGCCATCTTGATGGTTGTGTAACCTCCTACATGTTCAGTCATCTAACACTAAAAGTACCAATTAGGGGTTGTTCATAATATAATTGTAGAATAATATTATAAAAAATAGAACTATGTTCATAGATGTTATTGAAAGTACGCAAATAAGATTTTTGTCCTAAGTCCAAATTAATCTGTATAATATGATATAGCTTAATATAATAGGTATTGTATGCATCCTGCTAGACCGATGTACTAAATATAGCAACACTTCCTCCACATTAATTACATACTCTATCTACCTGTATGAAGTAGCTACACAATGATGTTACACTGTATGTATACTGTGCTACACATGGTGCACAATTTAAGGGTTAAATGTTTACAAATAATACCTGCAGCGGGTATTCAATTTGCACATATCTACCTGTATGAAGTAGCTACACAATGATGTGACACTGTGATACTGTGCTACACATGGTGCACAATGTAAGGGTTAAATGTTCACAAATAATGCCTGCAGTGTATGTTCAATTTGCACAATAGCACAAGCCAGTATGAATATACACCTATGCATACTTGTGGTAACTCTTCACTAGCGTCTATCAGCAAGTTGGCATTACAGTTGGTATGAACATAATAATTATTATGGACCATTCTGTAGCGAAACCTGTCTACTTCCTCAGTTACCTTGGAAACTTCCAGGATATGGCTGACTGGCATGCCATTAAGTTAAAATGCTGATCCAATCTGATAAGTTGGTACATTCTATGGAGTACACAATACATTTTGAAGGGCACACCTAATCTGCACTTCTTGTCAGTACTAGTACCATATTATATCTGTACTGGTTGACGTAATATGTGGGGTACATACACAAGATCATATGATTCAGAAGTGTATATACAGTATGTACAATCCAACTTGTTTAGTAATTACCTTGAAGGGTACACCCAATCACTACTTTTTATCAGACATACTAGCTATCAATACCCATGTATATACAGGAGTATATGGAATTATATCATGTACTGTACTATCCACTAAACAAGTTATGTTACTGTTACTGCATAAATATGTGAATAGGACCTCCTCAATTCATGGAAGAGTCAATGGATAAACTACCACCTGTTGAAGGAAGTAATGTCACACTGATATGCCATGCTGTAGCAGGACCACTGCATAACGTCACCTGGTATTTCACAAATGCAACTAACTTTACGGTGGAGTTTGGATCCACCAACGCGTCCACTTTGGATGGATTTGCCATCAACTCGGAAACAGTGATGGCATCAAATGGTGAACCACGGCCAGATCAATTTTCACAATACGACTCCTTGATCATATTTGGTGTGCAGTACGATGACAGAGGTATTTATAAAGGCTGTGTTGAGAACTGTCTTGGTAGCAATGAGTCCGATCCTCTGCCATAGTTGCTGTTCAAGGTATGTACACATTGTGCACAAGCATGTACACGCCAGAGTTGCATGCTGTGGTATGTACAGTATATAAATGTGTATACATATGTACATGTACATATGTAATAATATTTGTTCATTCAAGTTATGTATACATTTATCTACATTTACATATGGATTATATATATACATTAATTATATATAATATATATTATTATATATATATAAATATACATACATATACATTTATATTTGTGTATCTTTAGGAAAGATACGCAGGCATTGCCTGGATCCTTTGTATGGAATATGCATGAAGGGTGAAGCCCAAGGTGTTCCATAAGAGGATTGATGACACTGTGTAGGTTCTTCCTAAAGGTGTTATAAATTGATTAATCAATTGTCACATCTGGGGATCTCAGGCTGATACATAGAATCTATATCCCTGTTGGTCTCTTTGATGTTGCAACTGATCAGGATCCATGTGTACGTGCATGTATGTGTATACCACAGTGACTGCTCCAGGCATATTATTATGTATATGTGTAGTATGCCAATAACACTGAACACATCTACACTGTATATCGATATGTACGTATGTTAAAACTGAACTGAGTGGCTATCATACCTTCTACACGTGTTATACGTACATGTGTATGCAGGCCACAGTTAACACTGCTCAAGGTATGTATATGTACATATATGTTCATGTGTATAACAGTGATATTTGATTCTCTCTGTTGAAGTTTAAGGTGTATTTTATCTCCTTGTTCTTCTCAATTGCAGTACCTCCTTCCATCATCAGCACATCTCCTTGAACTGACATTATCATTGGCAATACTTCCCTTTCCATAAACTGTACCATTAGGGGATTTCCCTTATCCTCTATTGTGATGAACAAAGACGGGATGCAGATCCCCCCTGACAGTGGTATTGTGATCACCACATTCAGATTATGAGATGAAACAACTGAATATCCATTCCATACAAATTCATCGTAAACAGTCCCATGTGAGGAATTGGAATATTTTGATGCTGTTAGTTTCTTGACCTTCAACCGCTCTGTAGATAGAGGTGATACTGGTAACTACACGTGCACAGCTACCTCTGTATTGGGAGATTGCATATTGAATGTGGCATCTGAATTTATATCAGTTCTCATTTTAGGTGAGCTTCAATTCACATGTGGACTGTTTATGTATAGAAACATTTGTGTGAACAAATACATGCATTTATCTTGTGTACGTTTATGTTGTGTGTGTATGTTATGTGCGTGGGGGTGTATGTGTGCATGCGTGTGCGTGTTTGTGTGCATGTGTGTGTGTTTGTGTGTGCATGTGTGTGTATGTGCGTGCATGCACACTAGGAATCTCTCTCCACACTCCTGTCCAATCACCAGCTGAATTAACAATACGCTTTGTATTCCTTGTGTACTCCCATACATGCATAATATAATTGCAAGCAGCAAACTGAGATATACTGCATATCATCACCATTACATGATTACAGTACATTTATTATACAATTATAAAGAAATATATATACATATGTTATAAAAAAGTTATATATACATTGTTCAGCAATCATATTGCACTGAAATATTAAAAAATAAATTTATAAACTAGCTATATAGCTTTATCAATACAATACTTACATAGGTACAGCTAATACACGTAACATTACACTGAACTGTGCAGTTGAGAAGCATTACAAATTACATTGTACAAAAGTGTATTCAATACAGCAATAATTATTAATAATATGATATCATGGGTGTGCTTAGAACATATGTACAATACTATTATACATATTATCGTCCATGTCTTATAGGAGGTAACGAGTAGCGTCAGAGCAAGTATGAATCGCAATTCATCATGCAATATCAAGAACTATTGTAAAGGGTATTGCTTTAATTATCATCGTCATCGTGTCCTATCACACAATAGTCATTTCTCAGAAGCAGCCAAGCTATCAACACGGCCATACCTACTAGGAAGAACGGATCAATTGGCTTATACGGACACTCGGCCATTTTGTCTGAGCATCTGAGTGCAGAACGGATTGAACAACTTCCGGGGTATGTTGCGCAATCAGACTTCTAATCATTATTACACAAAAGGTGGATAATCATTAATTTTAGTCTGCTTGGTGTATAGCCTTGTCCATGCAATAATTAAACAGGTATTATACTAAACTGTGTAGTTGAGAATATTAAAAATTATAATATTGTATTGTACACAAGTGCATTCAATGTGACAATAAGTATAGGTTATAATCGGCTTCTAAACTGATCCTTTTAAGCGCCTCCATACGTGGATATCGTACAACGAGGAGGGAGGTTATGCTACATCTAAACAGATGCTAAATGCTCTGAAGATTCCAAGTGACTGTAAACTATTCGAATACTTCAGCAATGGATACTTTTTGGAGGTTAACCAGTAGTTTCCGTGTTAGAAAATGACACGTATCTGTATTTTCCCACCATACTAAAATATAGGGCGATATAGATCTGTATGAAATATACAGACACGATAAATCCTTTGATGTGGTCACACATCAGTTTAGAATAATTATAATACTACGTATGTGCATGTGTATACATATAATAGTACATGTCTGATAGAAGGTAACAAGTAGCGGCAGAGCATGAATGAATCACAATTCATCAATATTAAAACCTATATTGTAATGGTTATTGCTTCATCAATCATCATCGCTCTCTACCACACACTGGTCAGCTCTCAAAACCGCCCAAGCTATCCCCACGGACAGACCTACCAGGAAGAACACCACACCGAGTGCAATGAAGTAGACCATACTGAACAGATACATGAAGCTAAAACCCTTCTCAAAAAACTCATACTTCTCACCACACCACTTTCACATGTAGATATTCAGTGGGAGCAGTAGAATACATCCACCAAATCCGAGTCCTAACATTACACCAGTTGGCTCTTCATAGTCATTGTCGATCCTGTCTCCTTCGGGATTTCTTCTACACGTCTGAAGAGTTGAGTTGTAGTTGACGTACTTCCAACATCCGCCGGCTATACCACAGAAGTCGTAAGTGAAGAGACGAAATCTCTTTCGGAAGCATTCGTTACAAACGCACTCTCCACCCTGGCAGCGAATTATCGAGGGCAGGAAAGGTCTGTAGGATGTCGTGATGTCATACGAATAGCAGTCCGCTTGTGCTGAACACTGACCATCACAACCGACGAATAGTAATGCGGTGGAGGATAGTACCAGCAAACACAGAATGAGGTTGTCCATTCTCTTTTGGTAAAAAATGGATGCTCTAATGCCCCCTGCAGTCTTGATGGACTGAACACATCCAGAGCAAAGGTAATATCAAAATAATTTTACAAAAATGGTGATAATCACTGATATTGTTTATAATTATACTAATCTGCTTAATATTAGAGAATTATTACATTGTCAAATTATATTATTGTACACAAGTGCATTCAAGGTGGCATATATACAATATGACACTATGTGCATGTATGAAAATATATGTGCTAATTATCGAGGGCAGAAAGGGTCTGTAGGCAGTGGTGATATCAGGTGAATAGCAGTCCGCTTGTGTTGAACACTGACCGTCACAGCCGACGAATAGTAACGCACTGAGGTATACCAACAAGCATAGAACGAGGGGGCCCATTCTCTTTCGATAAAATTCGAAGATACTCCAATATTAATGCAAAAGTCTTGATGGCTAACGTTAGAACACATTTTGGTGCACGAAACGTATTGATCAACTTCCGGGGGGTGTTGCGCAATCAGATTCAATTTTAAGACTGCTATAAGTATTTATCAAGGTGATGTATATTATATTCATGCTACAACCATATACCCTAGTCTATAGTACAAAAATCATTATTACAAAAAGGTGGATAATCATTGATAGTAGTCTGCTCGATATACCCTTGTCAATACAATACTTACACAGGTACAACGCATGTAACGTAACATTACACTGTACTGTACAGTTGAGAAGTATTAGAGATTATAATAGTACAGAAGTGTATTTGGTATGGTAATAATATTATGATACAATGTGCGTGTGTAGAACTATACATATTGTACATGTCTGATAGAAGGTGGCAGGCAGAGCCTGAGTTAATCACAATCCAATTGATTATCAAAACCTATTGTAGCGGGTATTGCTTGAGTAGTAGTCATCATCATCGCTCTCCACCACACACTGGTCAGCTCTCAAAGCACCCCAAGCTATCCCCACGGACAGGCCTACCAGGAAGAACACCACACCGAGTGCAATGAAGTAGACCATACTGAACAGATACGTGAAGTCAGCGCCCTTTTCGAAAAACTCGAACCTTTCACCACACCACTTCCACATGAAGATGTTCAGTAAGGCTAGGAGTATACATCCACCTAATCCTAGTCCCAAGATAAGACCAGTTGGTGCTCTGAAGTTATCATCGAGGCGGTCTCCTTCGGGATTTCTTCTACACGTCTGAAGAGTTGAGTTGTAGTTGACGTATTCCCAACATCCGGCAGCTATACCACAGAAGTCGTAAGTGAAGAGACGAAATCTCTTTTCGAAGCATTCGTTACAAACGCACTCTCCACCCTGGCAGCGAATTATCGAGGGCAAGAAGGGTCTGTAAGATGTCGTGATATCATACGAATAGCAGTCCGCTTGCGTTGAACACTGACCGTCACAACCGATGAAGAGGAATGCACTGAGGGATACCAACAAGGACAGAACGAGGACGCCCATTTTCTTCAGACGAAAGATGCTCAAATGCCTCAGTCTTGATAGTCTACTATGAATGATAAGTGTGGCGTGCGAAACGTGTTGAACAACTTCCGGGGTGTGTTGCGCAACAGCACTTTGACCCAATCATAAAGGTAATAAAATCACCTGGTGATGATCTTAGACAAAGTGGTCTATTCATGACCTTTAATTCAATCTGGCGGGGTCGTGTAGGGGTCAGCTACGGTAGACCTTTATATCATAGTTCCATGTGGTTTGGTAATTATACCCTTGGTATAATAATATCCCCAAGTTTAGCTGGTATATATTGTCCATTGCCATGGAAACATCACCTTATTTAACTTCTATCCACCCATCCATGCATCATCATTAACCATCACAACAATTTATAATTTATAGGGTTATCCCTATAGCCATTGTAAAAGCTTCCAAGAATTCATCAGATGAAAATTGTTACGTTTGCATGCCACATCAAAGTTGACACTCAACGTGACATAAAATTTAATTGCAATTGTCTCAGCATTTCATGCCATGCAGCCCCCCTTGCCCACATCTAAGCCACTATACATAATAACTCTT
>OZ026564.1:3126222-3206222 GCA_964020155.1 Chondrilla cf. caribensis | reverse complement strand
AGCATGGATTCAATACAGACTGAAGCTCAACAACATCAATCATACATGCATACATAGCTGACAGTTTTTCACCTTTTTGTGGACAAGGGAAGATGAGAACAAAGGTCCCTTTAGGGAGGAAAAGGACCAGAGAGTGTGCCCTCCACCGGCATCCAATGCCGTCAGTGATCCATCCACAGTGCTGACCAAAACACTCCTGGGATTAAGGGTTGATAGCAGACACTCAACACATATGTAGTAGGATCTCTTCAAAATATCACCCTTGAACGATAGTGCTCCCATACACAAGTATACAGTCAGACCTCTCTACAACAGTACCCTTGGTAGTGCTCCCATATACCAGTATACAGTCAAACCTCTTTACAACACCACCCTTGGTAGTGCTCCCATATACCAGTATACAGTCAAACCTCTTTACAACACCACCCTTGGTAGTGCTCCCATATACTAGTATACGGTCAAACCACTTTATAAAATCATAAAAAATGCATTCCACTGATAAGCAATCGGCTTGTTTAAGACATTTTCCTAATAGGGGTGGACTCAACATCTTTATCACGTCCTGGAAATCAGATTTCTAATACCTTTGAACATTCTCTCTACAAATCAACGCCGATGTAGGGTGTTCTTCTGAGTGATTACATGAAGATAGAGTAGAGAGAAAGTGAACTAAAAAGGGCAGGACCTTTCCCTTCATCAAAGTCCACTTGATCGAACATTAGAAGCAAATAGATAATTCTTGAACGTAGCGATCTTTCCAGAAACAATGAGCTGATTGAAGTTCCCCTTTTGCCTATATTTAGAAATACGTCATCATTCTGTGGTAGTAACGTACGTAACTAGTACGTCATCGCTTCAACACACGTCACGAATTTGTAAATTTTACGGTAGACATAATAAATAGAGTAATAATTAAATGCGGTGTATAACATATACATATATAAACAACAATTACATAGCCAGAACAATAACTTTAGCTGTGCACGTGATAACTTGATAAGCACAAACTTGAATGATGTTTTACATAAGATTTAACAGTGGGTGACGTCTACGAACACTAAGACAACAATAAAGCGAGTTACTCCTCGTTCTCGTAATCTGCAGGGTTCTTTCTCATTCTGCGTTCAAAGTCCTTCTTTGCATAGTAGTACACCAGGAAGCCTGTTACGAACCCCGGAGCTACATAGAATACCTGATCGAAGAATCTCCTAACGAGGTTACCAGGGCTGTGCGTTATGAACCCTGCAAATGCTCTTTGCTCAAAAGGCGACAGGCTGTACTGAATGATGTTTCTGGCACGAACACCGAGGTTTCCAAATACCTTACCCATTCTGCACAGCTGTGGAAAGACAGACAAGATTATACACAAACGGTGACATGATTTAATGGTGCCAACTAGCCATGTCTACACAGATGGGCAGTGTATGCTGTAAACAGAGGATTCTGCAGAGAAAAGAGGGGCATCCTAATCACTAGGACAACAATTTCGACCCTCCCTTGATATTAATACAGTGGAACCATGGATAAGGAACCTCTCTATTAAGGACGCTTTGGGACCTTAATTTTAGTCCTTATTACAGAGGTTTCCACAATTCAGAGGTCATGTAATACACTACAGTACTACACTGGGACACAGAATGGTGTCCTTATTACAGAGGTTTCCACATTTCAGAGGTTTGTAATAGAGAGGTCCCACTGTACTCATATTTTTTTGATAAAAGGAGGGACAAGCCTGGAAGTACTGGGAGGTTTGGATACTGAGAAGATTAAATAGTCTAAATACGGATATTATGTTTGCGTAGAATATTACCCCTTCTCCAATATTCTAAGCATTTGATTATTAGTACACATTTTATCATTCGATAATCTCTTCAAGACTTATCAACTGGACTTATATAAGATGAAGAACACCTTTAATCTCATTTCAGTCTTTACACAACTGTTGAACGGGATATTAACCGTGGAAACGAACCTTTTGCTGCTCAATCTATGCCTCAATCCAAAGGGCTTGAGTTCCGATTCTGAGTTCCAATTCAAATTTATATTGCAGAAATTAATATACAAACACAAGGGTATTTGAATATATTATCCATTCAAACATTATGGGTTAAGATAATCGTATGAACAATATAAAATGCGTATAATTTATGTAACACATAGCGGGATTTGTCCCGCGCTCAAATGCCGCCAACCACCGCTTGTGAACTGGTCGTCTCGAAGGAACAAGGACACGAGGAGGCTAAAGAATGAGAATAACTCCTCAGGGTCGCAAGGAGCAGTTTTAAATGCAAGACATATTGACGAATTCCACGTTGTGAAGGGACATTGAGAGGCGCTACTATGAGAAGGCACAGCAAAATCGTTAAAACTTATTCCAAGCGATGCCCGAAAAAAATTATAGAGAAAAGCTCAACCTTAGTAACTCCAGACGCTCAAGAAGAGAGTAAGGTTCAAACACCTCAAACCCCCAGCTACTTGCAAGAACTGACTCCACTTGTCACATCCAACTCGGAATCCTCGAAATATAAGAATTCCGGCCATCAAGTCTTGTGAGTTCTTGTGGTACATAGCGTGTGTGTGTGTGTGTGTGTGTGTGTGTGTGTGTCGCGCGTGTGTACATGCATATTTATATTATATTGATATGAATGTAATTATCTATACCTCATGCTTTGCAGAGCCTCAAGTGATGGGAGACAACCCTTAGTCAACATAAATAAGGCAGCGAGTTCGATCAAACGTAGGCATACTCAACGAGATGAGAATTTTGCTAACAGTGTCTACACTACCCTAATTGCTGATAACAGTCCACCCAACCAGGAGACACAGCATAAGACAACAGGCTCACTAAACACCTTACCTCAGATGGCTGTTGGATCACTAACGGTACAAAAGACATTATCGATGGAATTGACCTGCTGTTCCATTGGCAGTCGAAAATGTTCAACAGTTATTGATGAATCTGTCAAGTCCACGTCGCATGGAGAGAACAAACCGCTATCACTGTTGGATGTATGCGAGAAAGGCAGCGATTGTGGGCAACATTGTGAAGAAAATTGTAGCAACAACAAATCCACAAACTCCACACATAACAGTACAGTAGTTCGAGGTGTTGAGAGGACCCTATGTGATAATACATCAGGTGCACAAGAGAGTATGGTTACATCATTGTGCAAGCCAGACAGTACTGCTTCTCGAGTTGACGTTAGTAGTGACAAAGACGAGTCTGATGAAGTTCTGCGTACTGCTATCATTGACACCCAGGATCCCACTGGAAAAGACATGTTTCCCATACTGTGCGTGGATCCACAATCACTGGAGGATCCCGACGAGTGGCCATCGCAGCATTGCACACTAAGAAAGCACAGCCGGTGCTCTAGCGAGCAAACCATATGTAACAAACCAGATATAACCACAGGACATAACAAAACTGACTCCACTCAAAAATCTCATAAAGTTTCCAATGACAGTAAAACTCTTTCGACAAGCATTCAAATAGAATCATCCAATGATAATGCACTGCCTAAGAAACGTAACAGTCGGATGGCAGTCAGGAAACATAAAGGTACATCTTCTACTTCATCCCATGGATCATATACCCAGATGCCTAACATTGCAATGGGGACATCACTGAAAGCTAAATCTACCGAGGTAGGTAGGTTACCCGCAGTCCACATTGAGGCTACAGGTACTACTCCCTCTACCGTTATGGACTGTAGTACATCCATGCAGACGGAAGCTGGGAACATACCACTAATAATATGCAATGAAGGCCAGAAAACAGAATCGAATACTCCACCTGATGCTAGTACACCTAAGTTCAGTAGCACACCCAAGCATTGCACCCCTAGGTCCAGTACACCTGTACTTGGAACCTGCATTGGAAAACTAGTAGATTGGAACTTAAGTCCAATATCCAAATGTGAATTCGAGCCAGTTTCATCGTGTGAGGTTGAGACTGCAGTGACAACCAAACCCACTGCAAGCCTGGCACAACCTCCCCTCCCCGAATCAAAGAGAAAGAGGAAGAGTTTAGTCTCTGCAGTCACACACGCTGATAAATCAACCTTGCCCGTTAATAAAAGGAGGATTTCCACACGTACAGTTAAGCAACCACAGAAATCGAATCGTAACCAACACCAAACTGAAATCAAGTCTGGAAATCTGAAGTGTGGAAGCGTGAAAAACAAAGGACGAAAGAAACGTAAGCAGCCCCCTCTGGTCTATGACCCTTACTCGTATTTCTGCAACAATGACAGTACAGTGGAGGGACTGGGAATGTTGACGTTGTCAGCGAACATGAGACCCCCTGGAAAGCGCACCCTTGTCAATACCACCCACGACAATCCCAGTGCAACACAGGCAGCCCCAACAACTTGCATACTCATCACACTCAGCGAGGACGACCTCATTCAACCTAATTATAAAGTCCTGCTGAAGAATAACCACACGACCACAAGGAGAAGTTGTCGAAGGGAATTATACTTTGGAGCAGATGTGGAAGTTGATGTTTTGTGTGAAGTTTGACAATTACAACAAGATATAATAATGTATATATCTGTAGATAGTACACCCAAAGCATTTTACTGGTCTTCATATCCCCATTACTTTGAATACAACCCAATTACAAATATATTATTCCCATATTCACTTTATCATTCTGAATTGTACAAAGTCTATCAATAATGGATTACCAGCTGGTTATTGTAAGAAGTAATTTTAAAGTCATACAATTTCCTATCAAACTGATGAAGTTAATAATACACCTGTGTATGGTATCAGTACCTACAAACACATAATATACAGATAATACATCCCGAAGTGGCTCATATACAGACACACTGCGGAAACTGCCTGTGTGTTCTCTACTCGAGGTTTTAGCAAACCAGCGAAGTACATTGAAGTTAACGTCAAGATGTTATGTTTAGTTTACAGTGAACACCCCAGTTTCATGACTTTTATCCACAATTTGATGAGAATAAGAATATTAGGTAATAGATCCTACAACACACACAGTGTACCTGAATTACTAAACATTCACATAATAGTACATGTTTTACACAAGCTAATGTGCAGTATTCAGATTCGTATGCACTTATGAGCCCATTCGCATATGTGTTTACATGCAGAATATATATCATCACTGCTTACCTGAGGCCCAAGGGCTTCATGTACACCTTAGAGATGTAGCTACATTATTATAAGCTAGATTATGTGTGTCATGTCAATAAGAGCTAAACGTAAATACAGTAATCCATTCTTATTCAACTCTGTAACAATGTGAAACTTAGGGTCGGCATTCCAAACGGGCAATTTTGTACTATTTCATGGATCATTTTGGATTATACAACAACTAAACAACAAGATACTCGCATCATTACAGATGTGTTACGTACATAATAGCTTAGTTCAGTTCTCAAGGAGGACTGTTCTACGTCTAAGACTGCTTCTTCGCCAATTGGAATTTGACCATAATGAACGGCAAAGAAAAGCCTGTTCCGAAAAAGATCAGCATGTTCACCAGAAGACGGACTTTATTTTCTGTCTGAAAAGGCATATTCTAGAAACAACGAAGATGTAGGATTGAAAGTTGAAGTTACTACTACAGGAACCACTAATTGACAGCGCATGTCACACTACTTACATTTCCAGGAGCATTTTCCACATGAACACTCCTTCTGGGAACCAACGCCTGGCTTCTGTTACCAAGTTGCCTTAAACTCCACAAGCTTCTCATCGACGCCATTTTGTTGAACTCTACGTCATGAGGTCGACCAGACTGACGGTCACGTGCACTAGCTCTTATAGTTACTAATCCATCCATGCATATTAGTGTATAAGATGCATAATATACGTATTCTTGTCATCATTATTATTGTAGAAGAGCCAGCTTATACGATATCTAAGTAACTAGATGTAGCACACGATTAGCATGTCTATAACCTATTAATGTGTACTTTTATACAATTCAAATTCTACATGTATGCATTCACAGTTAAGGTTTTCTTCAATCATTGACATCCACAGTTTTCATCACACGAGAAATTCCTCGTCCTCTTCAGTCTCTTTGAGTAGGGGTGATGCCATCTGCTCCCATCTGCTGATCAAGGACCCCAGTCCCCCAGGACTACTGGTCTTGCGTTTCGCCGGGGTGGACAGCTTGCCGGCTAGCAATGGCAGGGATGACTTCTTTACCTTTGGCAGACTAGCGGTTTCGGGAGGAAGATCAAATGTATTGGGTGATGTGGGAGCCTCGTCTTCTAATTGATACGAATTCATCATCATTTGATCGATGACATCATCTAGCATGCTTCCTGGGTTGGTGATAACTTCAGCTCCTGCAATGTGCAACAGATCATTCGTAGGGGTAGATCCACTTTCAACAAGACCAGTGGTCACCGTGGAGGGTTGGACACTTTGGGTTGGCTCAACCTTGAGTAGCTGGACAGAGTCACTCCATTGATGATCTTCCAGTGCTTCGTTGAATTCTTCCAACTCGTCTGACTCCTCCTTGTCAGTTTCATCCTTGGAGCCATCACTGTCATGGTCTGTCTGTCCTTCGGAATTCTCATCATTGGTCGCATCAGAGCCTTCAGAACCATCACTGTCATCAGTTCCGCTGTCAACGGAGCCTTCTTCAGAATCCTCATCATGGGTGACATCGGAGTCTTCTGAGAAGGACTCTTCACCGGAATAGTCCTCATCCGTTGCATCACTGTCTGAGGAATAAACCACTCCTTCATAAGGATCAGGAGGTTTCTCAATCTTGGGATGGTTCTTGTACAAACCAGCACCAGAATCTGCCACCGTTTTCTCCCATTTCTTAATCAACTTGGTTACTTTGCTCCAGTGAGCTTCGGCATCCTCTTCTGTTTGCAAACATGTGTCCTTCTCTCCCTGTTTGCTGGCAGAATCCTCATCGCTAACCTCGTCGCGGTACCCATCAGTACCTTCCCACTCACTCATTGGTTTGGGATGGAAGCCAAACTCAGTTTCCTGGTAGTCAATTTCACCAAAGGTCCACTTTCCATCTCTGCCTTGCTTGAAACCGACAATGGGATTCATTTCATCCATTTCAGTGTCTTCAACGTGAAACAGAGGATTGCTGCGTATATACCGACTGTGGCCGATGATGTCAGTCCACCGTTCCCCACTGCCATCGAAATTGAAGGCACCTTCGTTTCTTCTCATGAACACACTCGACATACTCAGTTCTATTTGACTCTCGTACTTCCAAACATCACGCACTCCAGCCTGTTTGACCTTCCTGGTTCGCACACATTTCAGGATAATGATAATCAGCACTAGAAGGCTCAGTCCTGTAGGATGCAATATATTCTGATATCAAACAGAATCAAACAATATACAATGATACAACATCATAGGCGCTATAGTAACCACACCGGGACCCACTTCACACAAACTCTTTTATATCGAAAATTATTTTGCACTTATGGTGACGTTTTCTGCTCTAAGTACCAATCATGGCTGCTAAAGGATCGTGGGCATAACAAGTCCAAATCAACCGTCATTAGAGCAAAGAAATCTTGTAGCGTATGATAGGTAGCGTCAGTCGTAATGTCCTTACATAATACTGACTTAGGAATACAATTATGAACGGGTAACTGTTGGCCGATATCTGTTAACTGTTAACCAAAAATTGTTAAGCGTTAAAAGTTAATTTCGTACACTTTTCCATGATCCGTACTGTATAATTATTGTGTAGATAGCACTTCATGAGGATGTGTGTGCAATGTGGGTTGAGACTCACCGATCACAAGAGCCACTACTATTGGCACCCAGATAACCCAGGAAGGGTCCACCAGCTCCTACACGAAGCAAAGAGACTACATGTGAACCAAATATGTGAATAAACGCATGCAATAAACAGAATACATGCGTATATTATGCAGCGTCTTATTGTGGGAAATATTGGTGAGTAATTACATAACATGTTTGCAAATTGGTGTTGTGAAGAGCTAACCGACAAAATACATGTATGTACGTAAATATGCATGAATATATACAAAATATAAATCATGTTAAAATATCCCACAACAGTCAGACATGTTTGCGGGAATGGTTGTGAGTTGGATACAGGTACCAATACAACAATAAGGATAAAACATACAGAGATGTGGCACTCACGCAATCCACAACACAACGGCAGTTGGTAACATCCGTTGCCCCTCCCGAATTGTACACATGACCCGAAGGACAGGGTTTACACACTGATTGGCCTTCCTCATCTTGATAGTGATCATTCGGACAGATCTCACAAAATGGCTGACCAATTGTAGTCTGGTTCTGTCCCTTCAGACACGGTTCACAGGTGGGTTGACCGTTATCGGTTTGGTGGTGTCCTGGAGGACAGAGAGAACACTCCACCTGTCCCGTCTGTGGCTGGTGAGTGCCGGGAATACATGGTGTGCATTCTGTGCCTCCCAGTGAGGAGAAGTGGTGGCCTGGGGGACATGGTAGACAACTGTCGTGTTCGGGATTGGGTTGGTAGTGTCCAAGAGGACAGAGCTGACATGTTGGGTAGGTCAGGCTCACTGAACTGCTCAAGTACTCCACTGAGAACGTCTGGTAGCTACCAGGAGGACAGCTCACTGCAGGGATGGAGTATATGTATGTATTTGACACACACCATGGGATGACCTCATGTCTATACAGTGAAGTATACTACAAGTGGAGGGGGTTCACATACATGTATGTACATACACATCAATGTAGGATCACACACACACACACACACATACACACACACACACACACACACACACACACACACACACACACACACACACACGCTCATGTATGCGCGCACACAAACACACACACACTCACACACACTCACGTATATACGTACACACGCACGCACGCACATGCATACATGCAACTCACCACAAAACAGATTTGAGTCTCTCTTCAGTTCAAATCCCCGAGGACACCTATTAATCAGAGACTCTCTGTTAACAGATGCTGAAGAGATGTTCACATACTCTATCCCTACAAGCGAATAGTCATAAACTGTCTCGTTTCCGATGTGGGTTGACACAGTGTCCACTACCATATCCCACTCCATTCTTGACAATGTTATCTGATGTAGAGACTCTTCAATCGTCTGATCACTTGATTTCTCCACACTTCCGGAAACAACCAAGAATGTCAATTTGATGTTGTTTAGAATGTCCTCGACAATAACCCTCCCTTCCTCCACAGTTACAGTACTAGTGTTGGAGAAGAGAGAGTGAATCAGAAGTTGAGTGAGGTTGAAAGAAAGAACACTGTTCTCCTCATCCGGACTGACAGCAACAATGTCCTTCAGGAAGTCCTCTGATTCCAGTGCTCGCTTCCTTCTGGGGTTTGTTGAGAACTCCAAATCACTAATCACACCAACATTGGAGACCTTCGACTCCAATACCCGAAGGTATGCCCCTGGGGATGCTCTGGACACGCCCACTACATTAGATGCCTCGCAGTAGTACCACCCTTCTTTGTTCTCTCCGGGAGGATTGACTACTAGTTCACTTCTGGTCTCTCCCTCTAGTTCCTCTTCGGAGCTGCTGGAAGGACTCTTGAAATACCACTTCCATGATGGAGTTGGGGTGCCCGTGGCATTGCATCTCAAGAACACAGTGCCTTCCTCTGGATACACAGTCACATTGGTAGCCAGGAGGGTCAGCCGGGGAGACTGGTGGACCACCAGCTGCAGAGTGGTGGAGACCTCCTCTCCCTTGTGAGTCTGGACAGAACAGGTGTAGTCACCCGCCGTATCCAGGGTAACCTCGGGGATGAACAGCACATCGGAGGTTTCTCCCGGCAATGCTAGACCGTCCTTCAACCACTGGTAGTGACCTGGGTACCTCGAAGTGGTGGAGCAGTTCATTGTCAAATTACCGGACTGATCAACCAGTGGGGGCTTCCTACTCATCTGGGCATAGACCTCCGGAGTCATCTCACACCAATAGTCCCTCTCCGTCATCTCCTTCACAATTCTCTCCATCTTGGAACATTTGCCCAGGAGAGTGGCCATGCTTCTCACTGACTCATCAGAGACCACACTCAACATGTCATCTGTAGCTTCTTCAAGCTGGCTCAGCAGACTCCTGGACCAGTCTGTGTTTGCCACTAACAACAGCCCTTCAACTAGTTCGGATAACTTTGCCAAACACTCCACCATCCCACTGCAGTTGTACTCGCTCATCAAGGTCCCAATGTGCTGGTCCACATAGAGAAGCCACGTTATGAAGACATACTGGTCAGCCACATGCACATGCTCCCAGGCACTGGACGCCATAGTGTCCACAAGGTTGCTGAATGTTTCAAACTCAGTGGTGTTACTGATGACCTCGTCCACAACAGTTAAATTGACAAGTTCCTGCACATCAGACACGCGCCAAGCATTGGGAACTGTCCAAGACTCAATGCTCAACAGTCTTCCCTTCAGGTCATCTCGTAGCCATTCGGCATCGTTTGAGGCATTGGCGTAGTGCTCAATGCCTTGTTTGAGAGAGCCCAACAGTACATTGAGTACAGATGCCACGTCTTGGAGACTCTTACAGTATGTACCATAGTCAGTAGCACTGCTGGAGCTGTGAGGACAGGTACCTTCCACTGCTCTCTTCGCTAACTGATTGGCACCAGCAATGATGGAGGACTGGACAGAGGACACCAGGAAGTCAAATGTGAGACTGTTGTTTGAGCAGTTGTTCACAGAGTACATCACTTCCAGAGGAATCGTGGTGGGTGGTTTGGACTCAAGAGTCAAGTTGAAAGAGATGCCGTCAATGACGATAGAGTATTCCGTATCGTTGTCATTCTTGAGGTAACGCTCCCATATCGCCTGGTGTCTTGCTTCTCTCAACATCACCAAGTCTCCAGACTGCAGATGGAAATAGCTGTTCTGTCCAAGAGTCTTCTCTGCTGATCGGAGATCTTCAAATGCTATGCTCTCTTCTACTTCTGAGAGGATTCGCTCCTTCAACAGGGTGTCCAGGGTTGAGTACAGAGTGGTGGCATCAGAGGGTGTGCTGTCCCTCAGAGCATCTATCACCAGCTCCCTTCCCAGACGACAGCCAATGTTCCAACCCAAACACTCTGCATTGTGTATCATGGTGTCGATCTCAAGACCACAGCAGTAGTGGTCCATTTGCCAATTTGTCTCCTCCATCACAGGAGCATTGCATGGATAGCTTGTCTCCTCGGTCACGTATTCCACAAACTCCTCGGATTTATTGCTCTTGACAAAGATGGTGCGAAGACCTTCTGTTGTCTTGATCACCGAACACCCAAAGCTCGGATCCTCCCAAAACCTTTCCTGAGACTGGTCACAAGATAGAACGCCCACCACTGGTCCTTCTACTGGAGTTAGACGAGGTTTAACAATGTGTTCCCTCCTTGTCACTGGCTTGTTTATCTTCCTGGAACACTCTTCTTCGCCGTACCATCGTTTGGTGTAGGGAACGGCCATGTTGTTACAGCTATCACACACAATGGCGGAATAAGGGTCAGGAATGCAGTCATCCACCATCGTACAGAGCTGGTTCAAGGTACTGACCAGCTCTGTGGACTGCCACCTTCTGCCGTCCAATACAACCAGAACACTGTGACCTTCGTACTCCACTTCAGCTTGTTGACGGGCATTCTTTGCAAGGAGATACAGATTGTCAGCTTTCTCTTTCCTTTCCATTGAAGTATTCTTCAGACCTTCCAAATGACTAAGGAGGTCGTATGCAGCACCTAAAGATGACTGGGATGTGGATAGCAATTTAGGTGCCTTCTCCAATTCCTTATAGAGGAGTTCGGATGTTGTATCCTCCAAGTCATTCCAAACGGTCCCTCTCTCAAGGTTACCATGGATACGTAACACTGGGGGTGCATTCAGCTCATGTGCGGTAGCTATTGCTGATACTTGAGATTTTGTGTTCAAGACTTCCATTTTCAGTTCAAATTGAATGTCTTCACTTGATATCAAAAGCTGAACTGGAACTGGATCACCAAACAACTTCAGGACAGCCACCTCCTCAATTGTATGTGAAGTGAAGGTTTTGTTGAAAGGATCGATCATGGTCAAAATGGCAGACTGGTCCTTCTCTCCATTGAAATCCAAGAACCAGGAGAATGGTACGTTGCCACCTTCCTTGAGTTTGGACACAAGAGCGAGGTGCTGCTGTTGGTGACGAGGGAGACCAATGCCTTCACAACTGTGAATCCCCGAAGCTGAATGGAGAAGGTACAACTTGTGGTACATCCCTTCAATTGCAAAGTTGCCTAAGGTCAGATGATGACAAGAGGTTGTGAAGATGATGTCGTAGAGTTGGCCGTCTGCTCCCATCTTCATCTCGACATCAACTGGACAGTTGAACTGACCTCCATCAGAGAGCAGAGAATTGAAAATGTTGTTCTGGTCAGTTACGGTCCACTGAGACAGTGTCACCTTGAGACTACGAGGGCTTGAACAACGGTCCTCCATCATATCAGAGCCTGGTAGAATAGAGGTAGTAAGATAAGTCAAGAGGTATGTACATGGATATCGCAAACATATACTGTACTCTGTATAAATGTATGCACATACAAAATGCACGAATGCACGTACATACGTATGTAGTTAAGTGGGTTAAATATGTGCACACACACACACACACACACACACACACACACACACACACACACACACACACACACACACACACACACACACACACACACACACACGCACGCACACACACACACAGAGAGACTGACCATTATATTTAACGGTGGATGTAGCCGCAATCCCCTGTAGCTGGACCAGTTCTCCACTGGCATTCAATGTAAGGTAAGTCCTACCTGTCATGAAACCACTGAACTCGGGAGCCACCTCTGGTGACAGGAGCTACAGGAGGAGCACCAAGTTAGATGGATGTACATACACTTGTAGTCATATAGACATACTGTATGAACATATATGTACCCTTATATATACCCACATACGTACCTAACTGCATAATATGCATATATGTACATACAATATTACAGATACATAGTACTTTATACAGATATACATACTATTGTAATTGTTGTACAATATGTATGTAAAGATACATACATAAAAACAGGTGTATACAGTACATGTACATACGTACGTATGTAGGCATGTGGGTATGTACGCACAATGATGTTATGTACACTCTGAAATCACACAATTTGACCAAACCACATACCTCAATGACTGACTCCGCCTCCAATCCAATAAGACCTTCAAAGGACAGTTTCACTGTGTTCACATCAAGGCTGCCTGTGTACGACACTTTACCATATATGGCAATGTCTGGTTGCTTGGAAACAGTCTCCAATTCTTCACGAATGTTCAGTATCAAACCGTAAATGTCCTCGACGATCCAGTTGGAGGATGACAGGGATGAATATACAGTGAGGTTATGGTAGGGGAATCCCCGGGGAAGACTGATGAGAACCGACGATTCCTCACCATCGCACAAGTTGATGGCTACACAGAAAGGATCGTTTCCATTAGGATGGTGAGTCAAAGTGTCGTTGCCAATAGCAACACGGATGTCGCCATAATACACAAGTACAGCATAGGTTGCGAGGTCTTTCAACTTAGTCTGGTAAAATCCACGACACTCCTCCATGGATATAAGCTCCAAGGCATCCAACAGTTTGATGTTGTAGCTGAAATCATTGTGGTAACGACGACTGGTTGCCACGGCCTCCACTTTGATCCAGGAAGGAAGAAGGTCCTCTACATTGGTCAGGAACGTCTTTGCCAAGGACTCCTCGAACAGATAGGTAGCAGTGATGTCCGCAGATGGAGAGAAACAACTACAGTTCCATTGGCTCTTCTGACACAGAGTAGTGGAGTCACTAGCACAAGACACACACTCTTCTGCTCCTGTGTACAGGCTGAGGCCATAAGACAGTCCAAAGTCACCACTGGGTTCCATGTTGACCGATCTGATGGACAAGGGGAGGTCAAGGTTACCCGTTTTCACAAATGACACACCTTGTAGGACACGACCGTTGATGGGCCGACTCTCCACTTGGTGTTGGCAAGTTGAAGTGAAGGTGACTTCAGAGCCACTGGGGCAGATGTGGATGGAAGCACTCTCGTTGAAACAGCAGCTTGGTGGGATGACATCATCTATATCAAGAGGATCACCACCACTGGATACGACAATGTTAAGAGGAGAAGGACGACGGAATATGTGAGAATTTGTTCCTGAAATTTCAAAGTCGAGGGTGAACAGTTCAGAGATGGTTGGATGGAAGGTCACCTCCACTTCTGTCACATTGTGAGTGAAGTGTAGTGTTTTAGGAGACACCTCGAGATCTGTGACCAGGTCTACCCTAAGATCATCGTCAGGAAATGCCGAGATGGTGATTTTGTGTGCGATCCCAACAAACAGGATGGGGAGGTTGGTGACTGAGATCACACCGATATCACAATAGTCACCAATGTACCCAGTACCACTACAGTCACACACTGGTAGACGACCAGTTTCAACCTCAATTTCTGTACAAGGAGCATTGTGTTTGCAAGGTGTGGGTAGGCAGGGCTCTCGTTCTACGTATGTGAGAAAAAGGAAGAGTTGATAACAGGATAGATCACACACACACACACACACACACACACACACACACACACACACACACACACACACACACACACACACACACACACACACAGACACACACACACACACACAGACACACACACACACACACACACACACACACACACACACACACACACACACACACACACACACACACCTTGACAGTAGGGTCTCTGTGTCCACTCCACTGTATTGTTAACCTCTGATGTCAGGACACACTCCATGGTGGTCATGTTGGGGTAGGGGTTGAAATAGGCCGGAAGACATTCAATGGTGCAACTGGACTCGTAGCTATTGTCACAAGGTTGCTTCACGGCTGCATCGTGGAACGCAGTCAATTCTTCACAACGCAGACGATCGCACATCACACTCTCTCCAGACCAGGTGTGGTCCCCCTGGCAAGTCCTCACTCTGCTCCCCACCACAAAGAATCCAGGGTGACAGGTGAACGTGCACGAGGTGTCCGTCACTGGGGGTCCATCACATGACACACTACCATACTCTGGGTCCATTAAGGTGGTATTGCATGGATCAGCTGGAGGTTGCAACAGGAGTTGGAATTATTATCACTGTTAACATGACCCATAACTGATAACTAGTACACTCACCAACACAGCGGAATTTGTCTTGTTGTAGAGTGTATCCAAGTTCACACGAGCACTGGTGAGATCCAATCAGATTGGTACAGACTTGTTGACATCCTCCATTGTTGTCAGAACATTCATCGATGTCTGTGAGGTGGACAGATACAATGCTAACCATGTCCACACACACACTTTGTAGTGTGATGATATGAGAGGTGGAAGTCTGTGTGTATATAGGCACTCATTGTGTGCAGTAATAATTGTCAGATGCACATGAGGACAGTGATTCACGTAAAGTGTATAGACTCACATGCATGTACAGAGTGATGTGTACAGACTCACATGCATGTACAGATTGACGTGTGTGTACAGACTCGCATGCATGGACAGAGTGATGTGTGTACAGACTCACATGCATGTACAGAGTGACGTGTGTGTACAGACTCGCATGCATGGACAGAGTGATGTGTGTACCGACTCACATGATTGTACAGAGTGACGTGTATGTACAGACTCACATGCATTACAGAGTGATGTGTATGTACTCACCTTCACAAGTGGATCCATCACCATTCAGACGGTATCCCGCTTCACATGAGCAATAATAGCTCGGTTCAGTGTTGACACAAACTTGACTGCAATTTGATGTCTCCTCAGCACATTCATCAATATCTGAAAACAGAGGAAGCAAATTATTAATTACTATTAACCAGTAACCAACTCAACACATTCACAATATTACATACATACAGAACCTAAAGTATGTAGCATATACACACGAACATACATGCATGTTATAGATACTGCCAACATATTATAAATGATACTATTTACAAACCAGCAACAAGTATTTTATTATACATACATGCATACGTATGTGGTATGCGTGTACATATGTACATACCAGTGTAGTGATGAGTATGAAGTAGTCAAGGATATCACATGATACGTAACACACACATACACACACACACACACACACACACACACACCACCACCACCATACCTTCACATGTATGCTCATCACTTCCCAGTCGGTATCCTTCCCTACATACACACCTGTATGTACCAAAGTCATCCACACAGTAGTGATCACAGTCATGGTCAGGAGCTATACAGTGGTCAATACCTGAGGATTGTGAAATGCAACACACATAATAATATTATTATTGTGAAACAGCTGTACAGTGGAATCTCTATTGAAGGAGGCTCCAAATAAAGGACACCATATGAAACACCTCCCTACAAAGGACACTTGCTAAGGTACCAAAAATGGATTTCCCTATAGTGTTAAGATATTTGTATATCTCTAAAGAGTGGACAACCTCTCTACAGTGGACCAAATAGATAGTCAAATGTATACAATATATTATAGAGGTTCCATTGTATCATAAAATCTAAAACTGAGTGCTTGGGTGACATTTGTTTCAATAGAATTCATAATATAACACTAGACAATTGGATCCCAACTCCATAAACAAAACCAGTTGTTAATAATATTCATAGGCCTCCACAGCAATAGGTAATGATATTCATTACACAAACGATGTGGGTGTGTAATACTGTATCACCTACACTACCACACAAGGCTATCACGAAGGCCAGGCAGGAAGTGACTGCATGATGACCAAAATATTAGTATTACAGATCCCAAGAGAGCTACGTGTTTGTAGGGAGTGTTTGTCTGAGGATCTTGAAGACATAAATCTCTGGCTACTGCAGTGTAGTGTGTGGCAAACTAGCAGATTCCCCCTCATGAAGAAGATGACGGAGCATTATTATTGATATAATATTATATATATATATATATATAATATATATATATATATATATATATATATAATATATATATATATATATATATATATATATATATAATATATATATATATATATATATATATATATATATATATATATAATATGTGTTCCTACGTGTAACAGCAACAATGAATTTATATTATAATTTATATTGCACGAACTAAAGATGGCCGATTTCGAACGCCGACAATTAGAAATTGGGCTAGAATTCGTGCGCTGAAGTTTCCCCGAGCGTAATAACTTCAGCGAAGGGTCTTCTGAACCTAATAAAGACGACCAAGTAATTCGAGTGCGGGGGGCGGCAGCCCCACGAGTTTTTGAACTCAAATTACTTGTTGTCTTTTTATCAGTGCTTCATTGGACGGTATGTCCTGGTGTGTGTAATTTTGGCCTGTTGCACTATAATAATAACTATCTATCTACGTATCTATGTATCTATCTTTCTATAGACGAAAAAATATTTCATGTTTTTGACTAATAGTATTCTTCAACATTCAAAATTCCTGCAGTGTTTGCCACGTGAACAAAATAAGAAAGAAATTGACAACGGACAGTCTTTGGTAGCCATCTTATTGATTGCATCATATCTTTTTAATACACCCCATGTGAACAGAACTCAAGTTTTACCTCCAGTGTAACTTGAGTCAAATCAACCCAGGTTCAACCCACTTTGCTGATGTATGTGAAAGCATAATTTATACGTATACGTATACAGTGTAACTGGTGAACAGATCAGCTGTTGATGGTGGAATACTACGTAACTCACTTTCGCAGGATCTTCCGTCAGAGAGGAGCACATACTCCGTGATGTTACATTCACAGTGGTAGCTTCCTGGATCATTCACACAACGTTGTGAACAGTTGTATGTGCCTTCTTCACACTCATCAATGTCTGCATACATACATGGACGGATGTGATAACAGTAGTAAAGTGTATGGAGTGATAACAGTAGTAAAGTGTGCATTAATTACGTACATGTATGTGCAAAGCATATGCATGTATGTACGTACATACATGTGTATGTATCAATAATTATTGTAAGAATTATGTACATTTCTACTTGTGTGTGTATTGAATAGGGACATTCTCACCATTGCAAGTGTGCTGGTCCTCCTGAAGACGATAGCCATCATCACATGTACAGACGTACGATCCGTTGGTGTTCGTACATGTGTGACCGCAACTCTGTATATTGGGGTCAGTGCCTGCCTCAGAACACTCGTCAATGTCTGTTGAATTGAATAAATGATCCCGGATTAATGTACGTGTATACGTACAGTAAATACTCTTTAATCCGCCACAATTCATTTTCAAAGAATATGGTTGATTAACGAGTCTGGCAGATTAACTGGACATTCATGGTACTCGTACATTATATTGGTACTGGGAAATTGTGGCGGATTAAAAGGCTTGGGAGGTAAAGCAGTGGCAGATTAACAAGAATTCACTGTGTGTCAATTACACCAGATGCTGGAAAAATTGGAGTATTTTGTCCACAATTCGGCGTAAGCAAATTCAAAGGAGTGTTGGGGATTAATGAATGTCGGATAGTCAGGTGTTGGATAATGTGTTGACCGTACATTGTCCAAAACTCTGCAAACACATGCAAATCACAAAGAATCGTTAAATAGATGTATGTCGGATAACCAGGTGTTGAAAAAATCAGGGTACATTGTTCACACTCAGGAAATGTACCTAAATCACAGAGGAGTGTTGAACTAATGAATGTTGGGATAAACCATGTGTGACTGTACTCACCTTCACAGTCTGCTCTGTCTGGGGTTAGTCTGTATCCACTGTGGCAGGAACAAGGAACGGGATTGGAAACTGCGAGTCGATCAACTGTTACATTCAACAGCAAGTCATTAACGTCGTAGGCTAATGATTCGGCAATACTTAGGTATATGTAGCCACTATTCACAAGAAAACCGTTCATTCCACGAATCGTGCTTATGTCAGCAGCACTTAGGTTCACTTGGACAGCTGATAGATAGCCTATGTCGAAATCTCCCCTCCATAGTCTGTATTCGTCACCTCGTTCGTTCAGTAAAACGGCTTGAGTGAGGTCCAAGGTTTTCGTGTTTACATGCTGACTAAAACTGAGGTCCAACCTACCAGTCTCACAGTTGAACGAGAATGCCTCCAGCACCGTAGGAACTGGTGGAGCGGCCCTAATGTATCTTTCAGTTTGTAGGGCTCCATTGCAAGGAATCTCTTGTGCATTATTCCCGTACAGGTCACTTGCAGTGCCAGTACCGATGCAAATATAGCTAGAAGCAATGGTTTGGGCAACTGCCAATTGATTCAGTCTGGTCAGGTCGGCGTCTGTAAAATAGATGTTAACTTGCCAGCCATTAACTTCATATCGGCTGTCTGAGGACAAAGTTAGACTATGAGTGTCATCGGCTTCTTCTCTTTGCAATTTCACCTGGGTGACGTCTACCTCAGAGGTAAGAAGGTTGTCAAATGTCAGTTGGATCCTTCCTTCATTCATGTCCATCGTGAATGCAACAAGTGTCGTTGGAGTAGTGTCGGGGTCAACTTCATTCGCTGGTACCAGCAATGTTCCTCCTTCATCGCAAAACGACCTCACAAGAGCCCACAGGTCGTCCTTAGTGTTCCCAACAGTTCCATTGAAGACGAAGTCCTTCACAAGGTCATCAGTGAGGTAGCAAACCAGGTCATTTGAATATCCACCGCAGTATTCAGTTACCATATTGTACGTTTCGTTTGCAATGGTTGGATTGTTGTTGAAAACTGTGAACTCCTCTCCGAGATAGTTTTCAGGTGCTGCACAGGGGAATGATATCCTGAGGGATTCCGACCCCACATCATACACAAACTGGTAGTCAACAGTGAACGTGAGAGCCTCCGATCCGATATCCAAATAGACTGGGACACCTTGAATATTCTGTACCCTATTACCGGCATAGTCTGCAATAATCCCACCATTCAGTTCCAGGTAGGCGGAGTAGATGTCCTCTCGGTATACTCTAAGGCTAAACGCATTCACAGCAGTGGTAGCAGAGATCACTATGACAGTGGAGTAGTTCTGTGCAGAAATGACTGCATTCTCTCCAGCACTGTATACGTCGTGGATGAAGTCGTACGCTTTTGGATTGTGCAGGAATAGCTGGTTTGCTTCAAGGTTGAATGTGTCGGGATCCACTGCTTCGCTGAAGTGAAGATAAAGGGACTTGTTGCTGAAATCCAGCCCAAATGTGAGCAGATGAGGCAAGTTTGTATCTGCAGTGAAATCATTGACACGCAGGACAGGTGGGTCTGAAAGTTTTACGGGGTAGCCGCCAAAATCCTTGATGAGACTTCTGTTGAAGGATATGTAGCAGTTCTGGACGCCAGTGCACAATACACGATTGGAGCTAATGATGTCTCTGTCGTTCTGAGATAACTCTACAACAACTGTCGATCCGTCTACACAACCGAGGAAATCCAAACATTCTGCACCCAGTACCCTGTGTCCGGTGGCAACTGGAGCAGTCGCAGTAGACAAAAAGGTCAAGGTCGTAACATCCATACTGTGGACACTGACGTTCTTGTTGAATCCGAGTGTAAGGAGTCCGCGATTACGGTCCAACTCGAAACTCTCAAAGTACAAGGGATCTATGCATGTATGAACATGAGATGACGAACAATGATCACGTATTACTATTACAGTACTGATATTAATAGTCATCATTCCGACATTGCATGATAAGTAGTTAGTAGTGTGTACTAACCAGAAGTGTGTACTAACAAGGAGTGTGTACTAACCAGAAGTATGTACTAACCAGGAGTGTGCACTAACCAGGAGTGTGTACTAACCAGGAGTGTGTACTAACCAGGAGTATGTACTAACCAGGAGTGTGTACTAACCAGGAGTGTGTACTAACCAGAAGTGTGTACTAACCAGGAGTGTGTACTAACCAGGGCATGTATCTACTACCCCTATAGCACTATTACAGAAGTCAGAAAGTCAATTCCTAGCAGGTGCGTGCTATACATGATCCACAGCTACTGATTCAGACACTCATTCATTCACTCACACGGGGTGAACTGGCTGACTTTCTTCACTCCTGGGAAAGTGGGTCCTCCGTTCGTATCTCTGATCAGGTTGAGTTGGATGGCCACGTAGCAGGATTCCTCGTTCAGGCACAACCCGGGGATCGAAACCAAGTCAGACACGTCACTCTCGGACAAGGTCGCGGTGAGCGTCGTCTCGTTGACGACCTGCACCGATTCGCCGCCGGACGGGGTGAACTGAGCCGTAGCAACACCGTCGTCATTTAAAGTGACGATTTTGAGATTTCGCAAGTTCAAAGTGTCTCTTTGAACGGATAAAGTGAAGTGAAGGGTAAGAGACCTTCTTTCCAGATCCAAGTCGAAAGAGTCCAATTCGACGTATCCTGCAAAAGACAAGCGGGCGCACATGGACTCACATAGGTTCTAATATACACTAAGGTACAACTAATGAGGATTGCGAGCTATAAACCATCTTCTAGTTGGCTAGATAGTGGTCTGTAAGCGGATTCAATTCATCTAGTAATGCACTATTTACGCGCAGCATAGCGAATGTCTTTCCTCTATTATGCGGGGAGGGAGATAATTGCACTTTTAGTAGGGGCCATATGCTAGACTGTACCTACCTTCAACGAAAGAGCATGATACAAAGAGAATGAGGAAACAGAAGAACTGTTTCCAGCCCATGACGACCGTACGTCTTCGAAGCTCAAGTCGTTCTGGGTCACTCTCAGGTCAAGTTGTGTGGGTGTGTAAAGAGATTCATAGCTCATCTACATATGCAAACCAGCTGGGCGTGAGTCCGGGGTCACTATGGTAACCGCGCCCACCCGGACTTTCGGGGAAATTGTCAGAACTGACCACTCTCCACTGTCAGCAAACATGGAGCGGTGGAGGGTTTCGAGTTTTCTTTTCTTCTTTTGGGGAGCTTGTTACTTCGCAGAAGGTAGGAGAGAATAAGGAATCAAGCAAGCCATTTATTTTCTCTCTATAATATGGGAGAGCTGTAAATAGTTAACAGTTTGAGTAGAATGAATTGACCTAAAATAGGTGTGGATTGCTAATGTTGAACTGTGAACAACAAAATGTCTTCAAATATTTAATCACTTCTTCGATTGAGGAAACACAAACGTATGAATTTGTACAATAGCTCAGTGTTATAAGAGCCTCAGGTTTATCAATTCTAAGTTATTCGCTCTATGCTACAAAATTCAATATTGCATAAGCTACATCAATAGTAATGATGTTTTCCCAATAGTGATCATAATTTCGCTCTTGTTTCATTCTAATAGGCTATGTGGAGGTGGGGGAATTTGATTTGGACCTGGAACTTGGTTCGTTCACTCTGCACTTCACTGCCTCAGTGGAGCTGCCACTGAATCTGCAGTATCTCAGATTTCTGGACCACGAAGAGGTCGCCTCTGTATCCTATACCCCCGCAAATGCTACGTCGTTCTCTGTGGTGAACGAGACCACTGTGGTCGTGACCTTGTCCGAGACTGATGTCCAGACAATGATAGACATCCCGGGTCTGTGCCTGAACGAGAACTCTTGTTACATCGGGTACACACATGATCTCATCAGAGACAGCAACAATGGACCCACACTGCCAGGGGTGAAGCGTGTCAGCAATTTCAACCCATGTATGTACTGTATGTAAGGGAGGCTTACATATTGTGGGAGTTAGTTACAGTCTGTATGAAATGCACATATGCATTTATGTACACACGTGTATGCATAATACATGTATTTATACACATGCATATGTACTGTATGTTCGTATGTACAGTGACATCTCAATGTGGATGTGGATTACCATCTTAAATTGGTGATAATTGGCTCAATCATTGTAAATGTAAACAAACAAAATTGCAATAGGGCTGAACTGATGACACTTCATTCCTGTTCAACTGAAGAATATTGTTGATAGACGTACGTAATGTGATAACTGTGGTTCAACATAGTTTTGTTCATTTGACATTGCGTGGGAATGCAAACAGTTTTGGGATCTACACACACACACACAGCTACTTAAAAAAATATGCTGCATAGGGGCTTATTTGATTTGTATCAGTAAACGATGCAATATCAGATATATGTATTGCACTGGCAGTATCTTTGAAGGTCACCACGCAAAATAATAATTTACGCCACTAATTTATCATGCTCATCATTGTACTCCTTCACAGATCCACTGTACTTCGAGACGTTTGAATTGGACCTCGATCGCGGGCTTCTCACTCTTGGATTCAACAAGAACGTCAGTGTGGACAGTATCGATGGCTCGGCCATGACGTTTCTCTCCACTGCAACCGGTTCAATCACAACTGGGCATGCCGTCCTGGGAACAGGCTGCTATAGCTTCCTCAGGTGCAGTGACGGTCCTCTCATTGTGGTGTCTCTTTCAGAGGATGACCAGAATGCCATTAAGGCCAACAAGGACTTGTGTACAGACGTATCTAACTGCTATGTTGTCTTCAATGATACCCTCGTCACGGACCTGGGTGGATATGCGGTGAGGGTCCCGAAATCCTCTTCCCCAACAAGAGCTGCTCAGTTCACTCCTGATGTGACTCCACCGAGACTAGTTGCCTTTGGTTTTAACTTCAATGACAAGACAATCTACCTTCAGTTCAGTGAAAGTGTAGATCCGGATACCCTCAACATCTCTGATGGGAATCTTGTCATCTACAACCCTTCTGTACACAACTTCACCATGGATGTCAACGTTGCCGCTGATACAGGCAACATTGGTGTCAACGTCTTCAACTATTCTACAGTTTTGGTGATGGAGGCTGTTAGTTTAGTCAATGCCATTATACACAAGATTCCCAGAGAAAGTATTGTCGACACTTACATTGACATGTATGACAGCATCATCCAGGACTACTCCGGCAACAGAGCACACCCTGATGAAGACATTCCCCTGTACTGGAGCATCGGGGAAGAAGCTTTGGCGGTCTCGGTCGACTACAACTTCGTATACGACATGCACACAGAGGCCCTCAGGATAACCTTCCCTTGTCAGGCCCCTGACCTCTACCCGGGGGACAATGTTGTGGTGTTCAACCGGGAGCCTGCCCTTGCTAGTCACATGTACACCATGGCCTCTGAGTACTGTTCTGGCTACAGCAGTGATGTCGTGTGCTATCTGACTCACAATCTAACTAGGGAGTTTGTGCTCCAAGCGAATATCACTGATTCGGAGGCAGATTTGTGGGCCCTCACAGAATCGTTTTGCGAAGAAGGAGGGACACTGTCCGTACGAGTGGATGAGATTCATGAAGAAACAACTCCGGTGAAGCTGCTTGCTTTCACAACAGACATGAATGAAGGGAGGATCCAACTGACATTCGACAGCCTTATCTCCACCGTTGATGTCACTCAAGTGAGTCTGCAGAGCGAAGGAGACAACAATACACAAAGTGTAACACTGTCTTCGGATAGCCGATATGAACTAGCCGAGTGGCTCTTAAACATCTACCTCACAGATGACGATTTGAAGAGTATGGAACAATTGCAAGTGGCTGGATCCATTGCGTCCAGCTATGTCTGCATCAGTACTGGTGTGGTGAGTGACCTGTACGGGAATAATGCGGAAGAGGTTCCTTGCAACGGAGCCTTACAAGCTGAAAGATACATTGGGGCCGCTCCACCAGTTCCTACGGTGCTGGAGGCGTTCTCTTTCAACTGCGAGACTGGTCTTCTTCAACTCAACTTCAGTCAGCCGGTGTACACCAAAACGCTTCGTCTAAACCAAGCAATTCTACTCAATGAACGAGGAGACTCATACAAACTGTGGAAAGGGGACTATACTGTAGAATACACAACTTCTGTTGACATCCTCCTTAGCAGTTACGACTTAGATATGATTCATGGGATGAATGGGTTTCTCGTTAACAGCAACTTCATCTACCTCAACCATACTGAATCGCTCATCTACGATGTCAACGATAAACTGTTGAATGTCACGGAGAGGGTCCTCTCTGCTGGTCCCATGACCCGGGCGTGTCGTTGTCACGCTGGGTACAGATTGAATACTGACCAGACATCTTGTATTGGTGAGTGCATCTGCTTGTAGTGATGGTGAGGGTGTGTACCTATAGTGATGTTGAGGGTGTGTACATATGCACCTGTAATGATGGTGAGTGTGTGTACGTATGTACCTGTGGTGATGGTGAGGGTGTGTACCCGTAGTGGTGAATGTGTACATGTATATACATGTATGTATGCATGTGTAATTGTAATGATGGTAATTGTATGTACATGCGTACATACGTACATACATATATTATAATAAATACATACATACATACGATGTATGTTGTAGTACGTATGTACATGTACTAATACAAATATGCAGTCTGTATAGACATACTGTACATATGCTATAAGTACATATATACGTACATGCATACATATAATATACAATAAATGTACGTAGGTACGTACATATACACATACACACATTCTATGTATATACTCACTTGTATGTATGCTTGTACAAGGATATAGTTGATGCGTCCCACTGCTTGTACTTATTCAATTCAACAGACATTGACGAGTGTTCAGAGGCAGGCACTGACCCCAATATACAGAGTTGTGGTCACACATGTACGAACACTAACGGATTGTACATCTGTACATGTGATGATGGCTATCGTCTTCAGGAGGACCAGCACACTTGCAATGGTGAGAATGTCCCTATTCAATACACACACAAGTAGATACGTATATAATTCTTACAATAATTATTGTTGTATACACAACCACATAAATGCATACATAATATATGTTCTGTATTCTTCAAAACACACAATTTGATACATACATTGTATACATACATACATATGAGTGGTTTATCATTTACTGTATGTATTCACATACGAACATATGTATGCAGACCTTGATGAGTGCGAGGAAGGTTCGGACAACTGTACACAACGTTGTGTGAATGATCCAGGAAGCTACCACTGTGAATGCAACATCACGGAGTATGTGCTCCTCTCTGATGGAAGAACCTGTGAAAGTGAGTTATCTCCATGAATCAGCTCATGTCTATATTTGGGTTGGGAGTGGTCTTGCAACCAAATGATGAATTCCTTTCTCTCCATGGGATAACCATGAATTCAGTTACATACGATAGTACCACATGCTAATGTATTGATGATGTATGTATGTACATACGTATGTACATATCTACATACATGCATATCGTATATAGACTTAAATGTAATTTTACATTGTGTAATTCTTACCAATCACACAAATTAGTCTTTTGTAAATGTAAACAACATCTCTATCTCCTGTCTACTTTGTACCACATCATGTATGTACGTATGTCATCATTCACATCCACCTATATATCCATATGTATACAGATACTCCACCTACCTACCTACCTACCTACCTACCTAAGTACTTACCAACCTACCTACACACCTACACACCTAGGCACCTACCTACCTACCTACCAACATACCTATACCTACCTATTTACCTACCTACCTACCTACAAACTTACACACCTACGCACCTACGTACCTACCTACCCACCTACCTACCTACCTACCCACCTACCTACCTACCTACCTACCTACACACCTACACACCTACCTACCTACCTACACACCTACACACCTATGCACCTATACACCTACCTACCTATCTACCTACTTACCAACCTACCTGCACACCTACACACCTATGCACCTACCTACGTACCTAACTACCTACTTACCTATATACCTACCTACCTACCTACCTACCTATGTACCTACCTACCTACATACCTACATACCTATGTACCTACGTATGTAGGTTGTATGTAGGTCAAATATCTATAGTTTGTTCGTCCTGTATAAAACACAGTGCATACTGTACATACATACATAGTCAGTTTGTCAGTAGATTTTATGTGCAAGTACATACACAGTATTTATGTATATAACATTATACATATGTGTACAGTACATACATGTGTATGTATGTACACATGTACGTATATCCGTGTGTATGTATCTCACTTATCTATCTCATTATGTACATACTTATGTATTGTATGTACGTACATTTATGTGTATGTAGGTATTGACCACTGCAATGCTACAGATCACAACTGTAGCCAACGCTGTGTGGATGACTTTGGTACATACAGGTGTGTATGTAGGGAAGGATACCGACTGGGAAGTGATGAGCATACATGTGAAGGTATGGTGGTGGTGGTGGTGTGTGTGTGTGTGCGTGTGTGTGTGTGCGTGTGTGTGTGCGTGTGTGTGTGTGTGTGTGTGTGTGTGTGTGTGTGTGTGTGTGTGTGTGTGTGTGTGTGTGTGTGTGTGTGCATGTGTGTGTACATGATACCAATAGGTGTCAAGATACCTATATACATACATATGAATGTATGTATAATAATATGTATATCTTTCTTCAGATATCGATGAATGCATTGAAGGCACATCTCACTGTAATCAGGACTGCATGAATATCGAAGGAAACTACATTTGTGGTTGTTACTCAGGATATCAGCTTGGTAGTGACACCTATACTTGTCTTGGTGAGTGACGTGTGTACATGCAGGTCACTTTGTACACAGGACACTCTGTACACAGGACACTGTATACACAGGACACTCTGTACACAGGACACTCTGTACACAGGACACTCTGTACACAGGACACTTTGTACACACAAGTCACTTTGTACATACATAGATCACTATGTACACAGGTGACTCTGTACACATACTGTGGGTCACTTGACTGACTTACATATGTACACAGATCACTGTACATATGGCACTCATGGTATATACACAGCTCACTCCAACACAAAGGTCATCATGTGCTTCTGACAATGACTACTGCACACAATGAGTGCCTACACACAGACCTCACCTCTCATATCACTACACTGTGTGTGTGTGTGGGCATGGTTAGCATTGTATCTGTCCACCTCACAGACATCGATGAATGCTCTGACAACAATGGAGGATGTCAACAAATCTGTACCAATCTGATTGGATCTCACCAATGCTCGTGTGAACTTGGATACACTCTACAACAAGACAAACTTCACTGTGTTGGTGAGTGTACTAGTTATCAGTTCTGGGTCATGTTGACAGTGATAATAATTCCAACTCCTGTTGCAACCTCCAGCTGATCCATGCAATACCACCTTAATGGACCCGGAGTACGGTAGTGTGTCGTGTGATGGACCCCCAGTGACGGACACCTCGTGCACGTTCACCTGTCACCCTGGATTCTATGTAGTGGGGAGCAGAGTGAGGACTTGCCAGGGGGACCACACCTGGTCTGGAGAGAGTGTGATGTGCGATCGTTTGCGTTGTGAGGAATTGACTGCGTTCCACGATGCAGCCGTGAAGCAACCTTGTGACAATAGCTACGAGTCCAGTTGCACCATTGAATGTCTTCCGGCCTATTTCAACCCCTACCCCAACATTACCACTATGGAGTGTGTCCTGACATCAGAGGCTAACAATACGGTGGAGTGGACACAGAGACCTTATTGTCAAGGTGTGTGTGTGTGTATATGTGAGTGTGTGTGTGTGTGTGTGTGTGTGTGTGTGTGTGTGTGTGTGTGTGTGTGTGTGTGTGTGTGTGTGTGCGTGTGTGTGCCGCGCATGTGTGTGTACATGTGCAGGTGTGTGTGTGTGTGTGTGTGTGTGTGTGTGTGTGTGTGTGTTTGTGTGTGTGTGTGTGTGTGTGTGTGTGTGTGATCTATCCTGTTATCAACTCTTCCTTTTCTCACATACGTAGAACGAGAGCCCTGCCTACCCACGCCTTGCAAACACAACGCTCCTTGTACAGAAATTGAGGTTGAAACTGGTCGTCTACCAGTGTGTGACTGTAGTGGTACTGGGTACATTGGTGACTATTGTGATATCGGTGTGATCTCAGTCACCAACCTCCCCATCCTGTTTGTTGGGATCCCACACAAAATCACCATCTCGGCATTTCCTGACGATGATCTTAGAGTAGACCTGATCACAGATCTTGAGGTGTCTCCCAAAACACTAAACTTCACTCGCAATGTGACAGAAGTGGAGGTGACCTTCCATCCAACCATCTCCGAACTGTTCACCCTCGACTTTGAAATTTCAGGAACAAATTCACACATATTCCGTCGTCCTTCTCCTCTTAACATTGTCGTATTCAGTGGCGGTGATCTTCCTGATGTAGATGACATCATCCCACCAAGCTGCTGTTTCAATGAGAGTGCTTCCATCCACATCTGCCCCAGCGGTACTGAAGTCACCTTCACTTCAACTTGCCAACACAAAGTGGAGAGTTGGCCCATCAACGGTCGTGTCCTACAAGGTGTGTCATTTGTGAAAACGGGTAACCTTGACCTCCCCTTGTCCATCAGATCGGTCAACATGGAACCCAGCGGTGACTTTGGACTGTCTTATGGCCTCAGCCTGTACACGGGAGCAGAAGAGTGTGTGTCTTGTGCAAGTAACTCCACTTCTCCGTGTCAGAAGAGCCAATGGAACTGTACCTGTTTCTCTCCATCTGCGGACATCACCGCCACCTATCTGTTCGAGGAGTCCTTGGCAAAGACATTCCTGACCAATGTGGAGGACCTCCTTCCTTCCTGGATCAAAGTGGAGGCCGTGGCAACCGATCGTCGTTATCACAATGATTTCAGCTACAACATCAAACTGTTGGATGCCTTGGAGCTTCTGTCCATGGAGGAGTGTCGTGGATTTTACCAGACTAAGTTGAAAGACCTTGCAACCTATGCTGTACTTGTGTATTACGGTGACATTCGTGTTGCTATTGGCAACGACACTTTGACCCACCATCCCAATGGAAACGATCCTTTCTGTGTTGCCATCAACTTGTGTGATGGTGAGGAATCGTCGGTTCTCATCAGTCTTCCCCGGGGATTCCCCTACCATAACCTCACTGTATACTCATCCCTGTCATCCTCCAACTGGATCGTCGAGGACATTTACGGTTTGATACTGAACATCCGTGAAGAATTGGAGTCTGTTTCCAAGCAACCAGACATTGCCATATATGGTAAAGTGTCGTACACAGGCAGCCTTGATGTGAACACAGTGAAACTGTCCTTTGAAGGTCTTATTGGATTGGAGGCGGAGTCAATCAATGAAGTTGGTGGTTTGGTCAAATTGTGTGATTTCAGAATATGCATATGTATCATTGTGTGTACATACCCATGTACCTGCATACGTACGTACATGTACTGTATACACCTGGTTTTATGTATGTATCTTTACATACGTATTGTACAGCAATTACATTAGTATGTATATCTGTATAAAGTACTATGTATATGTCCGTAATATTGTATGTACATCCATCTAACTTGGTGTTCCTTCTGTAGCTCCTGTCACCAGAGGTGGCTCCCGAGTTCAGTGGTTTCATGACAGGCAGGACTTACCTGACATTGAATGCCAGCGGGGAACTGGTCCAGCTACAGGGGATTGCGGCTACATCCACTGTTAAATATAATGGTCAGTCTGTGTGTGTGTGTGTGTGTGTGTGTGTGTGTGTGTGTGTGTGTGTGTGTGTGTGTGTGCGTGTGTGTGTGTGTGCGTGTGTGTGCGTGTGTGTGCGCGTGTGTGTGTTTGTGTGTGTGTGTATGTGTGTGTGTTGATGTGTGTGCACGTGTGCACGTATTTAACCAACTTAACTACATATGTACATCCATTCTGTATGTATATACATTTATACAGAGTACAGTATACATGTGCGATATCCATGTACATAGCTCTTGACTTCTCTCTCTACCTCTTTTCTACCAGGCTCTGATGTAATGGAGGACCCTTGTTCAAGCCCTCGTAGTCTCAAGGTGACACTGTCTCAGTGGACCTTAACTGACCAGAACAACATTTTCAATTCTCTGCTCTCTGATGGAGGTCGGTTCCACTGTCCAGTTGATGTCGAGATGAAGATGGGAGCAGACGGCCAACTCTACGACATCATCTTCACGACCTTCTGTCACCATCTGACCTTAGGCAACTTTGCAATTGAAGGGATGTACCACAAGTTGTACCTTCTCCATTCAGCTTCGGAGATTCACAGTTGTGAAGGCATTGGTCTCCCCCGTCACCAACAGCAGCACCTCGCTCTTGTGTCCAAACTCAAGGAAGGTGGCAACGTACTGTTCTCCTGGTTCTTGGATTTCAATGGAGAGAAGGACCAGTCTGCCATTTTGACCATGATCGATCCTTTCAACAAAACCTTCTCTTCACATACAATTGAGGAGGTGGCTGTCCTGAAGTTGTTTGGTGATCCAGTTCCAGTTCAGCTTTTGATATCAAGTGAAGACATTCAATTTGAACTGGAAATGGAAGTCTTGAGCACAAAATCTCAAGTATCGGCAATAGCTACCGCACATGAGCTGAATGCACCCCCAGTGTTACGTATCCATGGTAACCTTGAGAGAGGGACCGTTTGGAATGACTTGGAAGATACAACATCCGAACTCCTCTATAAGGAATTGGAGAAGGCACCCAAATTGCTATCCACATCCCAGTCATCTTTAGGTGCTGCATACGACCTCCTCAGTCATTTGGAAGGTCTGAAGAATACTTCAATGGAAAGGAAAGAGGAAGCTGACAATCTGTATCTCCTTGCCAAGAATGCTCGCCAACAAGCTGAAGTGGAGTACGAGGGTCACAGTGTTCTGGTTGTATTGGACGGCAGAAGGTGGCAGTCCACAGAGCTGGTCAGTACCTTGAACCAGCTCTGTACGATGGTGGACGACTGCATTCCCGACCCTTATTCCGCCATTGTGTGTGGTAGCTGTAACAACATGGCCGTTCCCTACACCAAACGATGGTACGGTGAAGAGGAGTGTACCAGGAAGATAAACAAGCCAGTGACAAGGAGGGAACACATTGTTAAACCTCGTTTAACTCCAGTAGAAGGACCAGTGGTGGGCGTTCTATCTTGTGACCAGTCTCAGGAAAGGTTTTGGGAGGATCCGAGCTTTGGGTGTTCGGTGATCAAGACAACAGAAGGTCTTCGCACCATCTTTGTCAAGAGCAATAAATCCGAGGAGTTTGTGGAATACGTGACGGAGGAGACAAGCTACGCATGCAATGCTCCTGTGATGGAGGAGACAAAATGGCAAATGGACCACTACTGCTGTGGTCTTGAGATCGACACCATGATACACAATGCAGAGTGTTTGGGTTGGAACATTGGCTGTCGTCTAGGGAGGGAGCTGGTGATAGACGCTCTGAGGGACAGCACACCCTCTGATGCCACCACTCTGTACTCAACCCTGGACACCCTGTTGAAGAAGCGAATCCTCTCAGAAGTGGAAGAGAGCATAGCATTTGAAGATCTCCGATTGGCAGAGAAGACTCTTGGACAGAACAGCTATTTCCACCTTCAGTCTGGAGACTTGGTGATGTTGAGAGAAGCAAGGCACCAGGCAATATGGGAGCGTTACCTCAAGAATGACAACGATACGGAATACTCTATCGTCATTGACGGCATCTCTTTCAACTTGACTCTTGAGTCCAAACCACCCACCACGATTCCTCTGGAAGTGATGTACTCTGTGAACAACTGCTCAAACAACAGTCTCACATTTGACTTCCTGGTGTCCTCTGTCCAGTCCTCCATCACTGCTGGTGCCAATCAGTTAGCAAAGAGAGCGGTGGAAGGCACCTGTCCTCACAGCTCCAGCAGTACCATTGACTTCGGTGCCTACTGCAAAAAGGTTCAAGACTTAGCCTCTGTCTTTGACGCCATCACCCAATCTCTCAGGGAGAGCATCCATCACTACAGGAATGCTTCCAGTAATGCAGAATGGCTTGCGAGTGATTTGGATGATCACCTACAGGGATTAAATACTTGGAGAATCCCTGCAGCATGGATGAATACTTCAGCAAGTGGCATCGTTGACTTGAGTGACATCCATGACATGATTGGCATGACAGAGGAAGCACGGGTGTTTGGAGATTTAGTGAGCAATATGTCAACTGCGGCGAGAAATGACGTCGACATTGCAAAACAGTACGTCTTCATAAAGTGGCTCCTCTATGTGGATGAGCACATTGGGTCCTTGATGAGCGAGCACAACTGCAGCGGGATGGTGGAGTGTTTGGCAAAGTTATCCGAACTAGCTGAAGGGCTGTTGCTAGTGGCAAACATGGACTGGTCCAGGAGTCTGCTGAGTCAGCTTGAAGAAGCTACAGATGACATGTTGAGTATGGTCTCTGATGAGTCAGTGAGAAGCATGGCCACTCTCCTGGGCAAATGTGCCAAGATGGAGAGAATTGTGAAGGAGATGATGGAGAGGGACTATTGGTGTGAGATGACTCCGGAGGTCTATGCCCAGATGAGTAGGAAGTCCCCACTGGTTGATCAGTCCGGTAATTTGACAATGAACTGCTCCACCACTTCAAGGTACCCAGGTCACTACCAGTGGTTGAAGGACGGTCTAGCATTGCCGGGAGAAACCTCTGACGTGCTGTTCATCCCCGAGGTTACCCTGGATACGGCGGGTGACTACACCTGTTCTGTCCAGACTCACAAGGGAGAGGAGGTCTCCACCACCCTGCAGCTGGTGGTCCACCAGTCTCCCCGGCTGACCCTCCTGGCTACCAATGTGACTGTGTATCCAGAGGAAGGCACTGTGTTCTTGAGATGCAATGCCACGGGCACCCCAACTCCATCATGGAAGTGGTATTTCAAGAGTCCTTCCAGCAGCTCCAAAGAGGAACTAGAGGGAGAGACCAGAAGTGAACTAGTAGTCAATCCTCCCGGAGAGAACAAAGAAGGGTGGTACTACTGCGAGGCATCGAATGTAGTGGGCGTGTCCAGAGCATCCCTGGGGGCATACCTTCGAGTCCTCAATTCAAAGTTGTCTAATTCCGGGAAAATCGGTAGAGTTGACTTCTCAACAAACCCCAGAAGGAAGCGAGCACTGGAATCAGAGAGCTTCCTGAAGGACATTGTTGCTGTCAGTCCGGATGAGGAGAACAGTGATCTTTCTTTCAACCTCACTCAACTTCTGATTCACTCTCTCTTCTCCAACACTAGTACTGTAACTGTGGAGGAAGGGAGGGTTATTGTCGAGGACGTTGCAAACAACATCAAATTGACATTCTTGGTTGTTTCCGGAAGTGTTGAGAAATCGAGTGATCAGACAATTGAAGAGTCTCTACATCAGATAACGTTGTCGAGAATGGAGTGGGATATGGTAGTGGACACTGTGTCAACCCACATCGGAAACGAGACAGTTTATGACTATTCGGGTGTAGTGCCGGTGTACGATGCCATCACCGCGGCATCTGTCAATGATGATTCTTTGATCAGTAGATGTCCACAGGGATTTGAGCTGAAGAGAGACTCAAATCTGTTTTGTGGTGAGTTGTGTGTGTGTGTGTGTGTGTGTGTGTGTGTGTGTGTGTGCGTGTGTGTGCGTGTGTGTGTGTGTGTGTGTTCCTGTATCCCCTCCACTTGTAGTATTCTTCACTGTATAGACATGAGGTCATCCCGTGGTGTGTGTCATATACATACATATATCTCCATCCCTGCAGTGAGCTGTCCTCCTGGTAGCTACCAGACGTACTCGGTGGAGTACTTGAGCAGTTCAGTGAGCCTGACCTATCCAACATGTCAGCTCTGTCCTCTTGGACACTACCAACCCAATCCAGAACAAGACAGTTGTCTACCGTGTCCCCCAGGCCACTTCGGATCCTACCTCGGTCAGCCATATTGTGAGGTCTGTCCAGACAACCACTACCAGGACAAAGTGGGACAGTTAGCGTGCAAGTCTTGTCCAAAAGGCACTTCGTACAATGCCACTGAAGAGGGAGCTACTGATGTGACCCAGTGCACCTCATTCTCTCCTGTGAGTAGCTTACACCTGTGTTTAATGTCCTGTACAATATTTAGTTACGTACATGCATGTACGTACTTTATTGTGTGTGTACATGCGAACGTATGTGTGTATGTTTCAGAATACTGTACTGTTTATATCATGATCTTCCATGAATATTCTGACCTACAACACACAGATATGTACATACGTACATGAAGTCTTACTGTACTTTTAGTATGCACAATATGTACAAACTTATATTGTGTGTTCATATTTGTATACAGATATACGTACTGTACATGCCACTCTACATTTGTACATACGTATTGTACATACACACTGTATATACACACTCATACAGTATGATACACGTGTGCATATATGTACATACATACGTACCTATGTGCTCCCATGTGCACTTGTTCTCCCCCACATAGACTGATCCTCCCACTCTACCACTCTGGGTTATTGTTGTATCAATCGTATGCACTGTGATATTTGGTAAGTGAATGGATGTACTGTGTCTATTGTATGTACTGTATGTACTGTGTACATACTGTATGTACTGTGTGTATATACTGTATGTACTGTATGTACTGTATGTACCGTATATAAGGTCTGTACTGTGTATGTATTATTTGTGTGTTGTCACAAACATATCTACAGAGAGTTCTCTTCACTCTGCCGGAATGTATATGCACAAGAACACGCACACACACACACATACACACACACACACATGGTAATGTACATAACATACATATTATGTACATATTATATGCTTGTGTCCGTACATGGTCACAAAGTTGTCTGTTTCCTTTCCCCAATGTTGCAGTCCTCGGTATCGTCGTGATACTTGGATGCATCATACACTGCTTCCGGAGGAAACGCAGGAAGGTGAAACCGTTGGCAATATGTGATCCACGGGTGATAGGGGAAGAGCAGATGTCTGAGACACCAAAACATTGGAGAAGAAAGTACAGGCTACGCCGAAACAAGGGGCGAGCTGTTCACGGCGTTGAAAACCTCCTCGGTGCCACCATGATGAATCCTGTGTATGCTGGAGAAGAAGGTGATGCTGGTTGGGAGGACCACCTTGAAGATGGAGATGGTTATAAGAATCCAGAATTCGAGGAAACCAATTTGGACGACAATGTTGACATTGACCCTGAGGATGAAGACTGCGAGTATAGCACCAATTCCAGTGATACTTCCGATGAAGACGATGGGCCAGGCAAAGACGAAGACTCTGAATCAGACGAGAGTGCTACCTTGGGAGAAGACAGCTGTGGGGAAAGCGATTCAGATGTGGTACACTTGGTGAAGGTGACCTCTCAAACCAAAGAATGGGAGATGGGAGCAGTCAAGGATGAACCTGTGTCCAGTCTCCCTAAGGACCAGGTTGTTCCCTCCCACACTGATGACGAAGAACCAACTTTGGCAGTCCACGGGAATGACACAGCTGAAATGGATGAGGAGAAGATACCAGACGATGATTGTGATGGTATGAACCTTGCTGGTGTGGATGAGAATACACTGCTTGAGCATTCCCATACTTCTTCTGTGAAAGCAACTGGTCTGAAAGAGAGAGACAGTTTGGAAAAGAAGGACCACAAACCCCCACCCGGCCGTCAAATGAAGCTGCGTGCCTTGATCAGCAAGTTTGAGGTGAATACCGAGGACCCGAAGGTTCGGCCTGGTGGTAGGTCTCACAATCGTCCCCCGGATGTGAAGGTGGACCAGTGTGATGATACCAGTTACTTGGTGTGAAGCATTTCATACGTAACACAAGACAACGTGATAGGTTTTGTAAGGATAGTTATACGTAGAATGGTAATCGTAGCGAAGTTATAATTTTGTAGTGCTTAAACAAGTTATAATCTAGGTCTGCAGCTGGCTGTATAATGATAGCAGTTAATATGTAATTATTACTGTTATTACACATATGATCCTGCATGTAAACGTACCTGTATGTATGTCGTATGTACATACCAATAATAAAAGTGTATGTAGTAGTTATCACCCAATTACGAGGATGGTAGCCGTAATAGAATGCGAGACCGAGGCGAAGCCGAGGTCGAGTAATTCTATTAGGCTACCATCTGAGTAATTGGGTGATAACTAATTTGTCTTCCGTTTGAGATCATTTTGTTATAGTGTTAATGATATTCATTGATGCCGACACAATTGAATGCGTAGAAACTATATTAATTAGACTGTCAATTAGTTATCGCCGGGTGATAAATTCGCCTGAAGTCCTAGGACAGGTTAGCATATTTATCACCCGAGGATATCGCTCAGTTACCATGGTAACGGAAGACAAGCATAATATATATAGTACAAAATTGTGTAAGTATATACATGGCACATAATTTTTATAATACTATACAGCTGTTAATATAGTATTAAGGATAAGTATTATTGCAAATATATATAACATTATAACCACGTATACATTATTACAGTTTCAGTACATTACGTATATACATTATTATATACAGTAAGTATATACATTATACTGTTTGTTACATATTATACATGTAAAATATTATGGTCAGCTTGAATAAGAAAGAACAAATTTTAATTCAAAGTTTATGAACTGTACATTAAATAGTCAATAAAAACAAGCTATAGTGAGACTATAAATAAGTGAACTTCTCCACCTGTTCGTCCTCGTCCGATTCAATGTCATCGATGTTTGTGACAAAGCTGTACTCACCAGTGACTGGTTTCTTAGCTTCCTTGTCACACTTGCTAGCCTCTTGGCTCTCGGAGCCAGCTTCACCGAACGTGTACTCTGTGATGGGTGGCTTTCTTGCTTTACGCTTTTTCTTCCTTTTGACCTTCTTCTTTGGATGCCCTTCTCCGAATGAGTACTCACGGACTGCCGGCTGTTTACGTTTCTTCTTCACTCTAGTTACCCCATTTTCACCTTCTTCAAGCCTGTGATCGTTCAAACCATTATTCCTCTTCTCATCCTTGTTCAACGAGCTTGGTATATGTTCCTTGTGAGACGTTTCATCTGTATCTCTTTCAATTTCTCGCAATGGAAGTTGTCCATCAACACCAGTGAGAGAGGAGGGATGATGGAGACTGGGATCAAATTGGTGTCCACTTCCCATTTCACGCAGTTCATAGCTTTCATCTGAATCTGATCGACGAATGTCATTTTTGTCTGTGTCAGCAGGTCCTGGTGGTTTGTGAACGCTATCTCTCACGTGGAAGTAGTCGTTTTCAAAAACCTGGAAGAATTCGTCACTGAAGACTTCGTCGAGCAGACTGGAACCACGTTGGCTTCCAGACTCACCGTCACCTCTGTCTCCATTCAGATCAACAGCAAACTCCCCCACACTGCTTCTATTGTCGTAGTTGGTCGAGAGAGTTAGGTTGTGGTCTCCCGCCCCCACTAGTCCTCCCCCCTCTACATCATTATCGTCCTCATCTTGAGGCATGTAGTCAGCTATGATATCATTCCACTCTGCCAGCACCCTCGATTTAGAAGATCCATCATCGACTTCACCTAAGGAGTGGGTGAATGACCATTCATATGTAATACACATATGGGACAGCTGAACACCAACACCAACAGCTAATGTACATCCAGTATATAGTGCATGTGTGTATGACTCCATTTACACTCTGTATTATACATTGGTTCAATGGTTGGTGGCATACTCAGGTAGTCATAACTATGCAACACACACACATACACACACACTATTTGTCATCTACATACATACATATATATGTACGTATGTATGTAGATGACAAAATAGCCTCACAGACCAATTCTAGTGCCAATACTGTACTCAGAAGACTCTCACTGTTGAGTAACTAGTACAGTAGAACTCCACTTAAAAAGCACTTCAGTATTCAGACCACCTCAGTAATGGGACCACCTCAGTAATTGGACCCCCCAGTAATTGGACCCCCTCAGTAATAGGACCACCTCAGTACTGGGAACACCTCAGTAATGGGACTGCCTCAGTAATAGGGCCACATCAGTAACGAGACCACCTCAGTAATGGGACCACTTTTCCCAGTCCAAGGGGTTCCTGTACTGTATTACTCTATACATTTTAAATGTTGAATTATGCGGATCACCTCAAAATTGAGACCTCTTTAACTGGTCCCATAGGTGGTCTCAATTGTGAGGTTCTATTGTACACATAACTGAATTCAGATGGAGTCTGTCGTTTTTGATGTACCAACAACTAGAGATACAGTATGGACTTACATGTCCAGTTGCTAGTCAGACCACTTCACCTATGCTGTGTACGTCTTTGCCACAATGAACTAGGTAGTTGATCCATTTATTACGGATGACTAACAGGTATTCCTGATAAGCACCTAACCTTTGCGTCCCCTATGGGAAATTGACAATACTCTGGGAAATTTGAACTAAATATAGCCCGATTCACCCCTGTGAACGAGCTGAGAAGATTCACCTATTTCATCAAATACGTACAGAGAGAGAGACAAATCATTACTTACTACTAATGGTTAGAAGTCTTGTAGATGTTTTATTTCTGCTCCTGTAGTACCTGATTGTGTATATGATGACTCCTATCAAGGCTGTCCATAAAATAACTAAAATGATCGGCAGCATCGCGTGCTGACAGGAAATGCAGAAATCCGCTTGTAGACGGGCGTGCCTATAACTCTGGAATAACCGCCATTTTAATAAAACAAACGCCCTGGGCTATTGTCCAGTTTGACGCGTTATGTATTTTTATGATAATCACGTAAATGTTACCCTTATTAATTGAAGTTTCATATCAAATAACATGCAACATTTTAACTACCATAAAAGAATATGGCCTACATTACAAAATAAGCCTATATGTATAGTACTAAATTAAACAATTGAATCGTTACTGTGATTCTGAAATGAATGTTATTCATTTGCATGCTGCTTTGCTTCCACATCCACTGCATCTTTGTTTTGTCTGTCTATTTCTTTCTGAGCATCTTCAAGGTCCTTCAATGCAATCCTTTGGTATTCATGGTATCTTCAAGTGCCGACTCGACTGCTCATCAAATTCCTTAGACAGCTGTTCGGCGGCACCTGCCATATCCTTGGCAGCATCATTTACTGCGGCGAGTGTTTCCAAGGCCATGTCTTCTAGCTGATCCAACAGGAACTGGTACGTACCTTGCAAATCAGCCAAAATGCTAGTGGAAGCACGCTTGAACATGGACACAGTGACTGCCGATTTGTCGCATAGTTTAGTAACGTCATAGCCAATCCTGCGTATTTTGATCTGGAGGTCAGTAAATCCCGCTACTCCGTTGTAGGCTATCCTCACAAAGTTCCCAACGCATCCAAGGTCATCAATAAGAACAGCTAGATCAATGGATCCCAACATGGTATCTCTTTCCTTCTTAACTATCATGGATTTTGAAGAAGGTATTTCTAGTATGTAGAATTGCTCCTTGCTTATTTTCACAAGGGCCATGCATCCGGTCAATAACTTCCTCCAGCTTGGGCATGTTGACATTTGCCTGTCAGTATTACTTTAGAATAACTTTCATTATTACAATCATAATATTATTAGTACCCATGGCAACCTAATTCCAGGAATGGTTTACTGTGTATACCTCATCACTTCATATTATAGGAATGCCTGTAACCCATACTACATAGGTCATAAATTAATACCGAATTTCCTGAGAACTATCACCAGGTAAACTGTAGTCTATAACTTATTTGGAAATAGTACGGAGGGGTGGGATGTGCTGCTGTTCACTCAGAGTACAATTGTCAAAATTACATACAATGTCATATATCATGGTGTTTGAAAAGGTTCCGCATTGAGGTAGGATATATATGTAATAATTTGGCAGTATAGCCGTATCCTGTTGGCATGATACGTACGCAAACAACTATTTGAATACAAGGATAAAAAGGTGTCAACTCAATACTACCACTGAACAAAATTCTACAAATTACAAAACCATAATAGTATGCATGAATGTCAAGGAAAAGTACCAAAGTATCCCTGTCTGCGTGAATTAGCACTTATAAATGAATTTGCTGGTTCACTACTTGTAGGTCAGTGCACATGCACTTTGGCAAGAGACAAATGTGTTGTCTTCCAATTGGGGGTTAGTACTGGGGTCAGTAACTGGTGGTGATTCCTTCTCAAGCTCAGGTTGGCCGTTGCACTGAATCCAGGGTTGTCCAATTCAGAGTCAGACACTCCCTCATTGCACTTTGATAAAGCCACAATGCGAACAAATTTGCTTGCTATTTCGATCATTGACTCAAACTAGTACTGTCAACACAAAACAGCTTCTCCCAGTCACCGATGACAATAACATGCTTACTCATGTAGTACATGTCACACTACAATGGAGGACAACTTGGCACACACTTGTTGGAGGCAATTCAGTAAATCTTCTTTCTCTCCAATCATAATTCACTAGAATACTACAATTAGCATTTATGAGTTGCAGCTGGATAGATCACTCCATTTTGAGGTGATACGGCATTTTTGCAAGTTCATTATGCTATGTAGTTTGGGGGTCAATGCTTATCAAATCTTACAAATATTTAAGGGGGAAGTGCCCCCCTCCCCCATTCCTATGCCTATGTTATATTTACCTTTAATACATTTGGGTATTCACCACTGCGTAATGCCATGGGCAGCAATCATTGAAAGGTCACTTCAGATCAGAGACACCTGTTAGTCTGGAAGTATGAACCTAGCAACTCCCCTTCACAAACATGTTTGCCTGAGTATTACTTTAGAATAACTTTCATTATTATAATCATATTAGTACCCATGGCAACCTATTCCAGGAATTATTTATTGTGTACGTATATCTTATCATTTGATATTGGGAATTCCATTTGTCCATATTAGGTCATAATATAACACCCTGGATGCCATGCATAGGTCTTATAATAATTATGTAAAAGTATATTTAGTGGTACTGTGGATTCCAAAGCAAAGGGCCATTGCTTGTAACATTCGTGGAAAGTGGCCTTGGATTATATCATCCTCGGATCTATTAAGTTGCTGTGTACCCATTGATCAGGCACCAATCATGGGAAAGTTTATTAAGGTAAAATCATCAATAATAATACCATATGGATGGAAACTTTCTCGGGACAAACGTTCACGAATTGCTCAATTTCGTGACAAAAAGTTTTGCAAATCCTATTGCAGTACGTCACGTCACGTGTCGGTTTCGATTACGTCATTGGGTGTTCATGAATGAAACTGAATACCAATTTCTTCGCGGAAATGATAATTTACAGTAACTACTTAGCACATAAATTTAAATTACCTATGGTTTATTATAATAATTGCAATTATGTAGCTATGTCACTCCAATTATAATAGATTATTATGTACCTGTGCTCTGGTTATGTTAGAGGTTCTATTGTACACATAACTGAATCCAGATGGAGTCTGTCATTTTTGATGTACCAACAACTAAAGATACGGTATGGACTTACATGTCCAGTTGCTATAGTCAGACCACTTCACCTATGTTGTGTACGTCTTTGCCAAAATGAACTTGGTAATTGGCCCATTTATTGATTACTGCAGTGTGATAATGACAAGAAAATGATAAGACAAGTGTCTCACTGTGTGCTCTTTAAATCCATTTTGATCTGGGAATATAGGACTAAAGTGGTCATCAATCTATAAGCATTCTGTAATGATCCATAGGTATGGTAATCTTGGGAGACTGCTTAGGTAGGGTCATCCAGGCAAGGTGAAGGAATTACTAGGCTGACCTTGCTCTGTCAGCTGTGTTATGTCATTGCCATGGTTACTTTGCTATTTCAGCGAAACTGTGGTGTGAGCTGTCAGAGTACAGTTCTCAAGAAATGCTAAATACTAATTACCTCTAAATAAACAACAAGGTGCAGGCCTAGGCAAGCCCTATATGTTTAACCAAATGAGTTAAAACCACAGTTTGTTCTCAGAAAATCTAGTAAGCATAGTACCTGGAACACAACAACACACATTTATACATAGTAACTCATGTACACTCACAAGCTAGTTTGGTATAGATAAATTTAAGCTGAACTAGTGCAAACATACGACACTGTACACGATTCTGAGATACAAAGTGTGCCACGTGCAGTCCGATACTCTGAGTTATCTGGTGTTACCACTAGGCCTATAATATTAAAGAGTGAACTATATACAGTGGAGTCTTGTTAGTAGGAATCTCAGCAGAACAGCTGAAAAATTTCTCTAATCAGAAATTCACATTAACAGGAGCAATCATTTTCAGCATAAGTATTACACTGTCATAAACATATATACAAGGGTTATAAAGAAAATATTAACTAATATATGACCTGTTACAGTAATAAACATCGGTTATTATGATTTTAAACTGAAGAAATTGGTGATATGTGACTGCACCCGGGAAGTATCAATCAAATGAAAGGTTGCATCCTCTAGGTCTGCTATGGAAGTAAAGAGTTCAGTACAACTAGGCTTGGCAGATACAAAATCTCTGAAGTGCTTTCTTTGCTTCACCGGGTGTAGGAGGAATGGGCTTCGCATGCTGACAGCAAATCCAGAAATCCACTGATTTGTATACTGACGTTCCTACACCAACCGCCATTTTATCAAAACAAACGACCTGAGCTATTGTCAAGTTTACCGGACGCGGTACGACTCTTGTTATACCGGGCCTCGCGTGTATTTTAATTACGATACTTCAAGTAATGTTAGTGCAGTTACCCTCATTTATTCAGGTGTCATAACATGTCTATGTATTGCACAAACACAGAGATTGTCTAGTGTGATACATGAAATTCATGATGATACACAATACACAATGCACATAATAATATGTGTCATTGTCGCTATCATCAAAGATTTTGTCTACATTACAAAATATAAGCCTACATGTGGTACTGAATTAAACAATTGAATCATTACAGGGATTCTGAAATGAATGTTATTCATTTGCACGCTGCTTTGCTTCCGCATCCTCAGCATTTTTGTTTTGTTTGTCTATTTCTTTCTGAGCTTCTTCAAGGTCCTTCCTGAATGCAATGGCCAGCTGACGGACATTCCTCCGAGCTTCTTCAGTTGTTGGGTTTTCTTCTAGATATGCGTAGAGAGTCCTCTGGGTCTCTTTGATTTTGTTCATGTAGGTACCGCAAACGTCATCTAAAGCCACCCACTGAGAGTAATACTGCATGGCTGCTTTCTTGAAGCCTATGTTTGTCCACACTCTGATACGTTCGGCCTCGGGTTTCCTCATGGCTGCTTCCACCATTCTCTTCATTTTGTCTTTAGCTAGGGTCTCACAATGCAATTGCATTTGTTTCCAAAATAGAGACACCTTCAGCATGAGTGCGGACAGTTTCTTCAAGCCTCCCATGGCATTTTGGAGAGCACCAATGGCAGCTTCAGCTAGTTCTTTATCTGATATGCAATTTTCAATGGATTTTGCAAACTCTGCTATGTCTCCAAGTGCTTTGCGACGGACATATCTCTGTTCCTTCATGTCTTTATGATAGGAATCAGCTTCTTTTCTGTAGTTTTCAGCTACTTTCATATCTGAATCTGTGTCAAATAGCTGAGCTCCACCTTGGCCACGAGTGAATGGAGCTGTTGCTACCGAAAAAATGGCATTGACCATTTGCTTAAAAGGATTTCTAGCAGACGACTCTGCTGATTCTTGTTTTCTCTGAGCTTCTTGGTATCGCTTCTCATACTGCTCCAGCTCCTTCTCCATTTCCTTCACCTCTTTTTCGGATTTTTCTTTACTTAATTCTAATTCGCGCCTCCTTTTTTCTATTTCCTTCTTGTTCTCCTCTTCTCTTCCTTTGGTATTCATGGTGTCTTCAAGTGCTGACTCGACTTTCTTTGACTGCTCATCAAATTCCTTCGATAGCTGTTCGGCGGCACCTGCCATATCCTTGGCAACATCATTTACTGCGGCGAGTGTTTCCAAGGCCATGTCTTCTAGCCGATCCAACAGGAACTGGTACGTACCTTGCAAATCAGCCAAGATGCTAGTGGAAGCACGCTTATACATGGACACAGTGACTGCCGATTTGTCGCAGAGTTTAGTAACGTCATAGCCAATCCTGCGTATTTTGATCTGGAGGTCAGTATATCCCGCTACTCCGTTGTAGGCTATCCTCACAAAGTTCCCAACGCGCCCAAGGTCGTCAACAAGAATATCTAGATCAATGAATCCCAACATCCTGTCTATCTCCTTCTTAACTATCATGGATTTTGAAGAAGGTATTTCTAGGATGGAGAATTGCTCATCCCCTATTTTCACTAGGGCCATCTGATCAGTAACTTCCTCCAGCTCAGCCATGATCTATTATATAATTCCTGTGAATGTAGCAACAATATTGCTAAAAAATCAATAGACTAAATACAGTAAATTGTTACAATAAATTGGTACAGTACTATACATAGGAGTGTTTAGTTTGGACTATTGCCCATTTATAACTTAATAATATTTTAACATTTTAAATCATCTTAGCGTAATGTGGTCAGCCAGATTTGGTGTGTAACTCATTATTTTGTAATAGTGATGGACTAGTGTACTAGATACTCCATAGTTAATTCTGATGTAACGGTTGTGTACTGATGTATAGTGCTACATAGGACCAATGGTATGTCCTAGCACCTTTGGTTGTGGTGCACTCAAATAATTATTGACTGATTGATTGATTGATATAGTTTTGGCAAGGTTTTGATGACTTTGAAAGTCGAAAATTATATCAAAATAAGACACTTATACTGTATGGAATGATCAACCATCCAATAACAGGCACCTTTTACAGATAGGTGGATGGGGGTTCTTACAACCATTATGTTTTCAATAAATTTATTTAATATATACTGTGCAGCGTAAGACACTCACCTTTAGAATGGTATATAGTTCACTCTTCAAGAATGATAGTCCCAATAGTGATTACACCAGGTAAATCAAAGTAGTGAGCTACGTTGTGGTACACTTTGTATCTCAGAATTGCCTTTTTGTTGTATGCACTATACGTACTGCAACTTATATTTATACTAAACCGGCTTGTGAGTACATGTGTGCATAATATATGTGAGTACGTGTGACACTGTGTATAATATTATATGCATGCTAACATATAGGTGTTCCAGGTACTATACTGCACGGATTTCCTGAGAACTATCACAAGATAAACTGTAGGTTAACTTATTTGGGAATTGGATAGGGCGGCCTGCACTGTTGTTTATTCAGAGTACAATTCTCAAGAATTGCTATTTGCATGCCTGGGTATACACCATTAGATAATGTCTTGACCAGCTTTGAAAGGTCAGTTTCAATATGAATAATAATATTAACTTTATAATAACTTTCATTATCGCCCGATGACGTCATACATCAAAGGCACCGCCCGGGCAGTAAATCGTTTACTGCCCGGGCAATAAGTTGGCTAAGCGCCCAGTTTATAATAACAATGCCCTTTTAAGGAATGGTAATCAATTTATATCAATTACGTTATGCAAACTACAATGAATAACTAAAGCGAGTCTGTTACTAAAAATAGATTTAGACCGATGTCGCTGAAGTCGTCTATAGGAACATATCCTTAATTTAGTAAACTCTTCGAAATCTTCGTCAGGGACATCGAAATTGAAACGTCTTCTAGCGCGAGGTGGAAATTTCGCCTTAATAGTCGATGGCTTTAGAGAAGAGGTTCGTACATAGACACTCTAAACTACGTAGTTTAGAGTGTCTATGGTTCGTGGACGTTTAGCCATATTTACCACGCGATAAAACACTAAAATGTATCTAAGGACGCTTACGACGTATTTGAACGAAAGCAGAAGCTATTCTCCTGCATATCTGTGCTGTTTTAAATTCAAACGATCGTACTCCCCAATCCCCTGCAGCGATAAGCGAGTTACTATCCGACTTCTATTACGTAACGAATTTATTGTACTCGCCCCTCGGGCGCTACGCGCCCTCGTGCCTCGGACAATAAATTCGTTACGTAATAGAAGTCGGGTAGTAACTATTACTTATTGTAATCATAGTAGTACCCATAGCAACCCATAGTTCTAGGAATTGTGTACTGCATGTGCCCATATAAGGTCATAAAGTGCATGCAACCGTGGCTGTTATAAGTGTTCATGTATATTTCTGGTAAAGCAGACAGCTATAATTGACTGTAACATTGTGAAGATTGGCCTTGGATTATATCGTTCCTGGACCTACTAAGTTGCAGTGTACTCTATCGGGCACCAATCACAGGAAAATTCATCAAGGTAAACTAATCAATAATATCGATGTGCATACACATGTATTGTGAAAATTTTTCTCCTTCTGATACTCTGCATATGCTCACACCCCTGTGTTGTTGTACCATCAAAACAGTGCTGAAATAGCAGTTTTGACAGTACCTATAATATATATGCTGCAGCAGCTGAATCATTGAATAAGATATTAAATAATAATATTATTATTATATCTTGCATATAACTATTTGACTGCAGCTGAGAATGTCTGAACCGACGAACCAGGCTATCGCTAGGCACGGCACCAATATCCTGGAACTAGTTACTCAAGTCAATGATGATCTGACGAGAGGGAACTCTGTTGCACATATCACTGATCAACAGTTGGTTGCAATTCGGGAAGGTGGTAATACCGTCATCACGCAATGCCAAGAAATGGAAGGCAGACTGACATCAATTGAGGAAGAAAAAAAGAATGAAGAAGAAAGACTGCAACGCGAAATTGGCGCTATTGAATCTTCCATGCAGGAGGTAAAGGCTACTGTTAGAAATCTGGAAGTAAAGAGAAGTCGAGACGAAGCGGTGCTACAAGATCAAGAAAGAGACTTAAATAGAGCGAAAAATCGACTTGACGAAGCCAGAAGGAGTAAGGACAGAGCAGTTTCAGGCACTGTAGCTGCAGGAGTCGGGACAGTCATCCTAGGAGCTATCTTCCCCCCTAGTTTAGCAGTCACGGTACCAGCTACAGCTGCTGTGGGTACGGCAGTCATTTCGGACGCTCAAAAAGATATCGACCGAATCAACGGCAATATTGGAAGGATACGGTCAGACATCTCATCAACTGAAAGAGAAATAAGATCGCGCAATGACGGTATTCGTCAACACGAAGTAGATATCTCGCGTTTAAGATCGTCTTGTTGCGAATTGGAGAAAAAACGTGGCTATTTACGGGAAAACATTTCCTTCGTCCTCAAAGCCAAAACTTATTTCACAGAGCTCATAAACGCCACCGAAATGGGAGAACAAAGAACAAATCTCCTTCAATCTATAGTAGCAAAGTTCCATGCCAGACAAGATTTTGCCATCAACACCAGCAGGGGAGTGCATACTGTGGCCAAGTCTTTCTACGAGGCGTGGAAGTCGTTTGAAGATCAGGTGCTAAGTGGAGAGGAATATCTGTCCATTGAGTTCAGTGATGTGCAGTAATACCTAGTGTTGCTTATTTTTCATAATTTACGGTAACTACTTATCACACGAACTAATCGCTTATTGTAAGTCAAGTGCATGTATGGCGCTCCAAGTATAAAATGGATTATAATGTATTATGTTATTATCTACACGTGCCGAGCTTAATATAATGATGTCACGTAGTTATTATTATTGAAATAATCAAATTATGGGGAAAAGTACCAGGCCACTGTCCGCGGGAGAAATGCGGCGATCTCGGGGAGTCAGAGCCGTGGTTGCCATTTTAGTAAAATAAACGCCCCGGGCTGTTGGCTGAGAACACGGGAGTACGAAGACTTCCGAAACAACCTTCCAGGGTATGCTATTAATTAATTCAAGTTCACTTCTACAATGCATTGTAGTGCAATAAACCGAGTATCACTTGAATCAGTAATGTCCTATATTAGAGTCTTCCTCAAGGGAGCTTGCTTCAAGATCAGTCACACATCATAGACACTAGAATGCCACAAGGAGTGTCACTGTCTAAGACACTAGACAACACAATAACAATAAGCTATTTTATTCATCCAACATAAAGTCAGTAATCTTTCACACACACACACACACACACACACACTGAATGCAATCATTGAAGAAATGCATGCATGCAGCCATCCAGTGTTAAACTAGCAAGCTAGGGTTTTTAGGATGTAAATCACCCCCCTTGCAAACACCACTCCTAAACTCCTATTTGTAAAAAGAAGATTTTTAGGATCACATAATATATATTTTGGGATTACAGGGTCCACTATGATGTATTATATAGTTGAGGACTGTTAAAACAGAATTTAACAACATATTCAGAACATGTTCTATGGATAAGTATTATTATTAATTGCAAATGTACGTATAATATCATTATAACCACCATGCATAATAACAATTACATACATAATACTTATTATACACACATACATCGCACATTGAACTATAATTAGATGACATTTAACTTTCTTATGTTTAGCCCTACATAAGTAGGCCAGATTGAACAAAGCCATTAAATATACATTTTTACAGTTTCAGTACATTGCATATTATATACATAATTATATTATACAGTAAGAATATTCATTATACTGTTTGTTACATATATACATGCATAATATTATAGTCAGCTTCAAAAAAATAAGCAAAAAATTAATTCAAAGTTATTGAACTGTACATTAAATAGTCAATAAGAACAAGCTATAGTGAGACTATATATAAGTGAACTCCACCTGTTCGTCCACATCCGATTCAATGTCAATAATGTTTGTGACAAAGCTGTACTCACCAGTGACTGGTGAGTACAGCTTAGCTACTACTTAGCTTACTTAGCTTCATTGTCATGCTTGCTAGCCTCTTGGCTCTCGGAGCTGGCTTCACTGAATGTGTACTCTATAATGGCTTTCTTGCTTTATGGTTTTTCTTCCCTTTTGAACTTCTCGTACTCACAGACTGCCGGCTTTTTACGTTTCTTTTCACTCTAGTTACCCCATTTTCACCTCCAACCCTGTTATCATTAAAACCATTATTCCTCTTCTCGTCTTTGGTCAACAAGCTCAGTATATGTTCTTTGTGAGATGTTTCATTCACATCTCTTTCAATTCCTCGCGATGTAGGTTCTCGATCAACACCAGTGAGGCTGGAGGGTTTTTGGAGACTGAGGCCAAATTGCTGTCCACTTCCCATTTCACACCGTTCATAGCTTTCATCTGAATCTCATCGACGAATGCTATTTTTGTCTGTGTGTCGGCAGGTCCTGGTGGTTCATGAGCGCTGTCCCTCACATGGAGGTAGTTATATTCAAAAACCTGGAAGAATTCGTCACTGAAGACTTCGTCGAGCAGACTGGAACCACGTTGGCTTCCAGACTCACCCTCATCTCTGTCTCCATTCAGATCAACAGCAAACTCCCCCACACTGCTTCTATTGTCGCAGTTGGTCGAGAGGTTGTGGTCTCCAGCCCCCACTAGTCCTCCACCCTCAGCATCATTTTCGTCCTCATCTTGAGGCATGTAGTCAGCTATGATATCATTTTACTCTGCCAGCACTCTCGATTTAGAAGATCCATCATCGACTTCACCTAAGGAGTGGGTGAATGACCATTTATAGGTAATATCTAATACACATAATATGGAAAATTACAACACCAACACCAACAGCTAATGTACATGCAGTAGTGCATGTGTGTATAACTCCATTTATACTCGACGATTGGTGGTATACTGGGGTTGTCATAAATATGCAATTATATATATATATACATATATGTACATATGTATGTAGATGACACAATAGTCTCACAGACCAAATTTAGTGCCGATACTGTACTCAGAATACACTCACTGTTGAGTAACTAGTAGAGTAGAACTCCACTTAAAGACCACTTCAGTATTCAGACCACCTCAGTAATGGGACCACCTCAGTAATGGGACCACCTCAGTAATAGGACCCCCAGTAATTGGACCGCCTCAGTAATGGGACCACCTCAGTACTGGGACCGCCTCAGTAATGGGACCACCTCAGTAATAGGACCCCCCAGTAATCGGACCCCCTCAGTAATAGGACCACATCAGTAATATAATGAGACCACCTCAGTAATGGGACCACTATTTCCCAGTCCAAGGAGTTCTTGTACTGTATTACTCTATTCATTTCAAATGTCGAATTATGACCACCTCAAAATTGAGACCACTTTGACTGTTTCCATTGGTGGTCTCAATTTTGAGATTCTACTGTACTTCAAATGGTCCCATAGGTGGTCACAATTGTGAGGTTCTATTGCACACATAACTGAATCCAGATGGAGTCTGTCGTTTTTGATGTACCAACAACTAGAGATACAGTATGGACTTACATGTCCAGTTGCTAGTCAGACCACTTCACCTATGCTGTGCACGTCTTTGATGTAATGAACTAGGTAGTTGGTCTATTTATTACGGATGGCTACCAGGTAATCCTGATAAGCACCTAACCTTTGCGTCCCTTATGGGAAATTGACAATACTCTGGGAAATTTGAACTAAATATAGCCCGATTCACCCTTGTGAACGAGCTGAGAAGATGCCCCTACGCGTATACTTCATCAAATATGTACAGAGAGAGAGACACACAAATCATTACTTACTGCTAATGGTTAGAAGTCTTGTAGACGTTTTCCTTCTGCTCCTGTAGTACCTGATTGTGTATATGATGACTCCTATCAAGGCTGTCCATAAAATAACTAAAATGATCGGCAGCATCGCGTGCTGACAGGAAATGCAGAAATCCACTTGTAGACGGGCGTTCCTATAACTCTGCAATAACCGCCATTTTAATGAAACAAACGCCCTGGGCTATTGTCGAGTTTGACGCGTTATGTATTTTTATGATAATCACGTAAATGTTACCCTTATTAATTCAAGTTTCATATCCAATAACATGCAACATTTTAACTACCATAAAAGAATATGGCCTACATTACAAAATAAGCCTATATGTATAGTACTAAATTAAACTATTGAATCGTTACTGTGATTCTGAAATGAATGTTATTCATTTGCATGCTGCTTTGCTTCCACATCCACTGCATCTTTGTTTTGTCTGTCAATTTCTTTCTGAGCATCTTCAAGGTCCTTCCTGAATGCAATCCTTTAGTATTCATGGTATCTCCAAGTGCTGACTCGACTGCTCATCAAATTCCTTCGACAGCTGTTCGGCGGCACCTGCCATATCCTTGGCAACATCATTCACTGCGGCGAGTGTTTCCAAGGCCATGTCTTCTAGCCGATCCAACAGAAACTGGTACGTACCTTGCAAATCAGCTAAAATGCTAGTGGAAGCACGCTTGAACATGGACACAGTAACTGCTGATATATCGCAGAGTTTAGTAACGTCATAGCCAATCCTACGTATTTTGATCTGGAGGTCAGTATATCCCGCTACTCCGTTGTAGGCTATCCTCACAAAGTTCCCAACACGCCCAAGGTCATCAGCAAGAATAGCTAGGTCAATGGATCCCAACATGGTATCTCTTTCCTTCTTAACTATCATGGATTTTGAAGAAGGTATTTCTAGGATGGAAAATTATTGCTCCTCGCTTATTTTTACAAGGGCCATACATCCGGTCAATAACTTCCTCCAGCTTGGCCATGTTGACATTTGCCTAGGCCTGTCAGTATTACTTTAGAATAACTTTCATTATTACAATCATAATATTATTAGTACCCATGGCAACCTAATTCCAGGAATTGTTTACTGTGTATACCTCATCACTTCATATTATAGGAATGCCTGTAACCCACACTAGGTCATACATTAATACCGAATTTCCTGAGAACTATCACCAGGTAAACTGTAGTCTATAACTTATTTGGAAATAGTACGGAGGGGTGGTCTGCGCTGTTGTTTACTCAGAGTACAATTGTCAAAATTACATACAATGTCATATATCATGGTGTTTGAAAAGGTTCCGCATTGAGGTAGGATATATATGTAATAATTTGGCAGTATAGCCATATCCTGTTGGCATGATACGTATGCAAACAACTATTTGAATACAAGGATAAAAAAGTGTCAACTCAATACTATCTCTGAACAAAATTCTACAAATTACAAAGCCGTAATAGTATGCATAAATGTTAAGGAAAAGTACCAAAGTATCCCTGTCTGCGTGAATTAGCACTTATAAATGAATTTGCTGGTTTGCTACTTGTAGTTCATTGCACATGCACTTTGGCAAGAGACAAAGGTGTTGTCCTCCAATTGGGGGTTAGTATTGGGGTCAGTAACTGGTGGTGATTCCTTCTTGAGCTCAGAATTGGCCATTGCACTGAATCCAGGGTTGTCCAATTCAGAGTCAGACACTCCCTCATTGCACTTTGATAAAGCCACAATGTGAACAAATTTGCTTGCTGTTTCGATCATTGACTCAAACTGTCAACACAAAACAGCTTCTCCCAGTCACCGATGACAATAACATGCTTACTCATGTAGTATATGTCACACTACAATGGAGGACAACTTGGCACACTCTTGTTGGAGGCAATTCAGTAAATCTTCTTTCTCTCCAATCATAATTCACTAGAATACTACAATTAGCATTAATTTTATGAGTTGCAGCTGGATAGATCACTCCATTTTGAGGTGATACAGCATTTTTGCAAGTTCATTATGCTATGTAGTTTGGGGGTCAATGCTTATCAAATCTTACAAATATTTAAGGGGGCAAGTGCCCCCCTCCCCCATTCCTATGCCTATGTCATGTTTACATTTAATACGTTTGGGTACTCACCACTGTACAATGCCATGGGCAGCTCTGAAAGGTCACTTCGGATTAGAGACACCTGTTAGTGTGGAAGTATGAACCCAGCAACTCCCCTTCACAAACATGTTTGCCTGTCAGTATTACTTTAGAATAACTTTCATTATTATAATCGTATTAGTACCCATGGCAACCCTATTCCAGGAATTATTTATTGTGTACGTATATCTTATCATTTGATATTGGGAATTCCCTTTGTCCATATTAGGTTATAATATAACACCCTGGATGCCATGCATAGGTCTTATAATAATTATGTAAAAGTATATTTAGTGGTACTGTGGATTCCAAAGCAAAGGGCCATTGATTGTAACATTCGTGGAAAGTGGCCTTGGATTATATCATCCTTGGATCTATTAAGTTGCTGTGTACCCATTGATCAGGCACCAATCATGGGAAAGTTTATTAAGGTAAAATCATCAATAATAATACCATATGGATGGAAACTTTCTCGGGACAAACGTTCATGAATTGCTCAATTTCGTGACAAAAAGTTTTGCAAATCCTATTGCAGTACGTCACATCACGTGTCGGTTTCGATTACGTCATTGGGTGTTCATGAATGAAACTGAATACCAATTTCTTCGCGAAAATGATAATTTACAGTAACTACTTAGTACATAAATTTAAATTACCTATGGTTTATTATAATAATTGCAATTATGTAGCTATGTCACTCCAATTATAATAGATTATTATGTACCTGTGCTCTGGTTATGTTAGAGGTTCTATTGTACACATAACTGAATCCAGATGGAGTCTGTCATTTTTGATGTACCAAGAACTAAAGATACGGTATGGAGTTACATGTCCAGTTGCTATAGTCAGACCACTTCACCTATGTTGTGTACGTCTTTGCCAAAATGAACTTGGTAATTGGCCCATTTATTGATTACTGCAGTGTGATAATGACAAGAAAATGATAAGACAAGTGTCTCACTGTGTGCTCTTTAAATCCATTTTGATCTGGGAATATAGGACTAAAGTGGTCATCAATCTATAAGCATTCTGTAATGATCCATAGGTATGGTTATCTTGGGAGACTGCTTAGGTAGGGTCATCCAGGCAAGGTGAAGGAATTACTAGGCTGACCTTGCTCTGTCAGCTGTGTTATGTCATTGCCATGGTTACTTTGCTATTCCAGCGAAACTGTGGTGTGAGCTGTCAGAGTGCAGTTCTCAAGAAATGCTAAATACTAATTACCTCTAAATAAACAACAAGGTGCAGGCCTAGGCAAGCCCTATATGTTTAACCAAATGAGTTAAAACCACAGTTTGTTCTCAGAAAATCTAGTAAGCATAGTACCTGGAACACAACAACACACATTTATACATAGTAACTCATGTACACTCACAAGCTAGTTTGGTATAGATAAATTTAAGCTGAACTAGTGCATATATACGACACTGTACACGATTCTGAGATACAAAGTGTGCCACGTGCAGTCCGATACTCTGAGTTATCTGGTGTTACCACTGGGCCTATAATATTAAAGAGTGAACTATATTATACAGTGGAGTCTCGTTAGTAGGAATCTCAGCTGAACAGCTGAAAAATTCCTCTTATCAGAAATTCACATTAACAGGAGCAATCATTTTCAGCATAAGTATTACATTGTCATAAACATACAAGGGTTATAAAGAAAATATTAACTAATATATGACCTGTTACAGTAATAAACATGGGTTATTATGATTTTAAACTGAAGAAATTGGTGATATGTGACTGCATCCGGGAAGTATCAATCAAATGAAAGGTTGCATCCTCTAGGTCTGCTATGGAAGTAAAGAGTTCAGTACAACTAGGCTTGGCAGATACAAAATCTCTAAGAACTTGAAGTGCTTTCTTTGCTTCACCGGGTGTAGGAGGAATGGGCTTTGCCCCACAATCATGAATGTCTTCCTCTTCTACTGATAGGCTGGGATTTGGACTAAAACCAAACTGATACCGAATGCAGAATACCAAATTTGTCTGCAATTTCCTTTTTCTTCTTCATTGGAGGAGCTTGTTCAAACGACCTGATGATTTCTACCTTTCTTTTAAGGCTTAAAGACTATTACGTTACTGTGTACCCATTGATCAGGCACCAATCACGGGAAAGTTTATTAAGGTTAAATCATCAATAATAATACCAGATGGATGGAAACTTTCTCGGGACAAAACATTCACAAATGACTCAATTTCGTGAAAAAAAGAAAAGGAGACTGGAGTATGCAATTACATTGAGTACATACATACATGACAAGGTAGCCTCACGGACCTATTCTAGTACCAATACTCATTACACTCATTAAACTCATTATCTCACTGTTGAGTAACTGGTACAGTAGAACCCCACGTAAAGACCATCTCAGTAACAGGAACACTGTTTCCCAGTCCCGTTAATTCCTGGACTGTATATTACTCTATACACTAGCTTCCCGCATCAGAATTAGGACCACTTCAAAATTGAAAACACTGTGACTGGCCTGGCACATGTTGGGTCTTAGTGTGAGGTTCTACTGTACTTCAACCGGTCCCATAGGCGGTCTCAATTGTGAGGTTCTACTGTACACAGTACTGAATCCAGATGGAGTCTGTCATTTTTGATGCACCAACAACTGAAATACAGTATGGAGTTACATGTCCAGTTGCTAGTCAGACCACTTCACCTATGCTGTGCACGTCTTTGCCGTAATGAACTAGGTAAATCTAGGTTTTGGGAAATTTAAACTAAACATAGCCCGATTCAACTCTGTGAACAAGCTCAGAAGATACTCCTACTTCACCAAAAATGTAATGCAAGGTCGGCATGACAGTACTAGTACTCACCGCTAACGGTTAGAAGTCTTGTAGAGGTTTTCATTCTCCTCCTATAGTACCTGATTGAGTATATGCGATAAATGCTATCAAGGCTGTCCATACAATAACTAAAATGATCGGCAGCATTGCGTGCTGACAGGAAATGCAGAAATCCACTGATTTGTATACTGGCGTTCCTACACCAACCGCCATTTTTATCAAAACAAACGCCCTGAGCTATTGTCAAGTTTGCCGGACGCGGTATGACTCTTGTTAGACCTCGCGTGTATGTATTTTGATTACGATACTTCACGTAATGCTACCCTTATTAATTCAAGTATCATATCATGTCTATGTATTACACAAACACAGAGATTGTCCAGTGTGATACATGAAACTCATGATGACACACAATACACAATGCATGCACATAATAATGAGTCATTTTTGCTATCATCAAAGATTTTGCCTACATTACAAAATACCATGTAGTACTAAATTGAACAATTGAATCATTACAGAGATTCTGAAATGAAGGTTATTCATTTGCACGCTGCTTTGCTTCGGCATCCTCATCATTTTTGTTTTGTTTGTCTATTTCTTTCTGAGCTTCTTCAAGGTCCTTCCTGAATGCAATAGCCAGCTGACGGACATTCCTCCGAGCCTCTTCTGTTGTTGGGTTTTCTACTAGATATGCATAGAGGGTCTTCTGGGTCTCTTTGATTTTGTTCATGTAGATACCACAAACGTCATCTAAAGCCACCCACTGAGAGTAATACTGGACGGCTTGTTTCTTGAAGCCTGTGTTGGTCCACACTTTGATACGTTCGGCCTCGGGTTTCCTCATGGCTATTTCCACCATTCTCTTCATTTTGTCTTTAGCTAGGGTCTCACAATGCAATTGCATTTGTTTCCAAAATAGAGAGACCTTCAGCATGAGTGCGGACAGATTCTTCAAACCTCCCATGGCATTTTGGAGAGCACCAATGGTGGCTTCAGCTAGTTCTTTATCTGATATGCAATTTTCAATGGATTTTGCAAACTCTGCTATGTCTCCAAGTGCTTTGCGACGGACATCTCTCTGTTCCTTCATGTCTTTATGATAGGAATCAGCTTCTTTTCTGTAGTTTTCAGCTACTTTCATATCTGAATCTGTGTCAAATAGCTGAGCTCCACCTTGGCCACGAGTGAATGGAGCTGTTGCTACCGAAAAAATGGCATTGGCCATTTGCTTAAAAGGATTTCTAGCAGACGACTCTGCTGACTCTTGTTTTCTCTGAGCTTCTTGGTATCGATTCTCATACTGCTCCAGCTCCTTCTCCATTTCCTTCACCTCTTTTTCGGATTTTTCTTTACTTAATTCTAATTCGCGCCTCCTTTTTTCTATTTCCTTCTTGTTCTCCTCTTCTCTTCCTTTGGTATTCATGGTGTCTTCAAGTGCTGACTCGACTTTCTTTGACTGCTCATCAAATTCCTTAGACAGCTGTTCGGCGGCACCTGCCATATCCTTGGCAGCATCATTTACTGCGGCGAGTGTTTCCAAGGCCATGTCTTCTAGCTGATCCAACAGGAACTGGTACGTACCTTGCAAATCAGCCAAAATGCTAGTGGAAGCACGCTTGAACATGGACACAGTGACTGCCGATTTGATTTTAGTAACGTCATAGCCAATCCTGCGTATTTTGATCTGGAGGTCAGTATAACCCGCTACTCCGTTGTAGGCTATCCTCACAAAGTTCCCAACGTGTCCAAGGTCGTCAACAAGAACAGCTAGATCAATGGATCCCAACATGGTATCTCTCTCCTTCTTAACTATCATGGCTTTTGAAGAAGGTATTTCTAGCAGGGAGAATTGCTCATCGCCTATTTTCACAAGGGCCATCTGATCAGTAACTTCCTCCTGCTCAGCCATGATATAATTCCTGTGAATGTAACAACAATATTGCTAAAAATAATAAACTAAATATTAAAACTTGTTACAATAAATTGGACCAGGTATACAATGTACATAGGAGTGTCTAGTTTGGACTATTGGCCATTATTATAGCTTATTATGCAAATCACCCCAAGGTATATAGTGTGCCCACGGTGCATGCTAGCAAAATTATTATGGTTTTAGCAAGGATTTGATGACATAATGAAAGTTGAAATATCAAAATAGGACACTAATACTGTATGAAATGATCAACCATCTAAAAACAGGCACCTTTATTTTACAGATAGGTGGATGTGGGTTCTTACAACCATTATTATGTTTTCAATAAATTAAAATTAATATAATACTGTGCAGCCTAAACAGTTAAACACTCACCTTCAGATAGTTCACTCTCCAAGAATGATATAGTCCCGATAGTGATTACACCAGGTAAATCAACGTATTGAACTGCATGTGGTACACTGTGTATCTCAGAATTGCCTTTTTGCTGTATACACTATACGTACTGCAACTTATATTAATTTTGTACTAAACTGGCTTGTGAGTACGTGTGTATAATATTATATGCATGCTAACATATAGGTGTTCCAGGTACTATGCTGCATGGATTTCCTGAGAACTGTCACAAGGTAAACTGTAGGTTAATTTACCTGGGAATCGGATAGGACGGCCTGCACTGTTGTTTATTCAGCTAGAGTACAATTCTCAAGAATTGCCATTTGGATGGGTATATTCACCACTAGATATAATGCCATGGGCAGCTTTGAAAGGTCAGTTTCAATATGAATAATAATATTAACTTTAGAGTGGATGTAATGTCCATTATTGTAATCATATTAGTACCCATGGCAACCAAGTTCTAGGAATTGTGTACTGCATGTGCCCATATTAGGTCATAAAGTGCATACCACCCCAGCTGCTATAGGTTATAAGTGTTATATTTCTGGCAAAGAAGACAGCTATAGCTGACAGTAACACTGGTGAAGATTGGCCTTGGATTATATCATTCCTGGACTTATTAAGTTGCAGTGTACTCAATTGGGCACCAATCACAGGAAAATTTATCAACTTTGAAGGTAAAATGATCAATAATATCAATGTGCACACGCATGTATTGTGACAAATTTCTCCTTCTGATACTCTGCATATGCTCACACCCGTGTTGTTGAACCATCAGTACAGTGCTGAAATAGCAGTTTGACAGTAGCTACAATATACTGCAGCACCTGAATCATTGAATAAGATGTTAAATTATAAATAATATTATTATAATAAATTAATACTATATCTTGTATAATATTATTATAACTATTTGACTGCAGCTGAGAATGTCTGAACCGACGAACCAGGCTATCGCTAAGCACGGCACCAATATCCTGGAACTAGTTACTCAAGTCAACGATGATCTGACTGGAGGGAACTGTGTGGCACGTATCACTGATCAACAGTTGGTTGCAATTCGGAACGGCGGCCACACCGTCATCAAGCAATGCCAAGAAATGGAAGGCAGACTGACATCTATTGAGGAAGAAAAAAAGAATGAAGAAGAAAGACTGCAACGCCAAATTGGTGCCATTGAATCCTCCATGCAGGAGGTAAAGGCTACAGTTAGAAATCTGGAAGAAAAGAGAAGTCGAGACGAAGCGGTGTTACAAGATCAAGGAAGAGACTTAAATAGAGCGAAAAATCGACTTGACGAAGCCAGAAAGAGTAAGGACAGAGCAGTTTCACGCACTGTAGCTGCAGGAGTCGGGACAGTCATCCTAGCATTAATCTGCCCCCCGAGTTTAGCAGTCACGGGACCAGCTATAGCTGCTATGGGTACGGCAACCATTTTGAACGCTCAGAACCATATCGACCGAATCAACGGCAATATTGGAAGGAAACGATCAGACATCTCATCAACTGAAAGAGAAATAAGATCTCGCAATGACGGGATTCGTCAACACGAAGCAGATATCTCGCGTTTAAGATCGTCTTGTTGCGAATTGGAGGAAAAACGTGGCTATTTACGGGAAAACATTTCCTTCGTCCTCAAAGCCAAAACTTATTTCACAGAGCTCATAAACGCCACCGAAATGGGAGAACAAAGAACAACACTCCTTCAATCTATAGTAGCCAAGTTCCATGCTAGACAAGACTTTTCCATCAGCACCAGCAGGGGAGTGCGTACTGTGGCCAAGTCTTTCTACGAGGCGTGGAAGTCGTTTGAAGATCAGGTGCTAAGTGGAGAGGAACATCTGTCCATTGAGTTCAGTGATGTGCAGTAATCCTTAGTGTTGCTTATTTTTCATAATTTACGGTAACTACTTATTATACGAACTAATCGGTTATTGTAAGTCAAGTGCATGTATGGCGCTCCAATTATAAAATGGATTATTATGTTATTAACTTCATGTGCCGAGCTTGATGATTTCAGGTAGTTATTATTATTATTAAAATAATGAAATTATGGGGAAAAGGTACTAGGAATGTGGTCTCGGGGAGCCAGAGCCGTGTTCCGCGCCATTTTAGTAAAATAAACGCCCCGGCCGGGCTGTTGGCAGGAAAACGAGCGAGTGCACGGGAGTACGAAGACTTCCGAAACAACCTTCCAGGAACAAATTGAAGGGTATGCTATTAATTAATTTAAGTTTACTTCTACAATGTAATGTAGCGCAATAAACCGAGTATCACTTGAATCAGTAATGTCCTTTATTAGAGTCTTCCTCAAGGGCTCTTGCTTCAAGATCAGTCACACACCATAGACATTAAAATGCCACAAGCAGTGTCGCTGTCTAAGACACTAGACAACTACAAAACAATAAGATATTTTATTCATCCCACAAGCCAGTAATCTTTGTACACACACACACACACACACACACACACACACACACAAACACACACACATACACACACACTGAATGCAATCATTGCAATTGAAATTCTTTTCTGAATACCCATATATTTTTACACCCATATGCACCCATATGTACACTACCCTTTAGGATAAGTATTATTATTATTAATTGCAAATATATGTATAATATCATTATAACCACCTGCATAATAACAATTACATACATAATACTTATTATACACACATACCTATACATACACACATCAAACTATAATTAGATGACATTTTACTTTCTTATAGCCCTACATAAATAGGCCAAATCAAACAACGCTATTAATATACATTATTAGTTTCAGTACATTACGTATAATAATACATTATTATATACAGTAAGTATATACATTATACTGTTTGCATATCATGGTCAGCTTGAAAAAGAAAGAACAAAAATTTAATTCAAAGTTATTTAACTGTACATTAAATAGTCAATAAAAACAAGCTGTAGTGAGGCAATAAATAAGTGAACTTCTCCACCTGTTCGTCCTCGTTGGATTCAATATCATCAATGTTTGTGACAAAGCTGTACTCACCAGTGACTGGTTTCTTAGCTTCCTTGTCACGCTTGCTAACCTCTTGGCTCTCAGAGCTGGCTTCACTGAACGTGTACTCCGTGATAGGTGGCTTTCTTGCTTTACGCTTTTTCTTCCTTTCGTCCTCCGCCCTCAACATCATTATAGTCCTCATCTTGAGGCATGTAGTCAGCTATAATATCATTCCACTCTGCCAGCACTCTCGATTTAGAAGATCCATCATCGACTTCACCTAAGGAGTGGGTGAATGACCATTCATATGTACATATCTAATACACATATGGGACAGCTGAACACCAACACCAACAGCTAATGTACATGCAGTAGTGCATGTGTGCATGATTCCATTTACACTCTGTCTTATACATTGGTTCAACAGTTGGTGGTATACTCGGGTAGATATGAATATGCAATTACATACGTATGTATGTACGTATGTATGTAGATGACAAAATAGCCTCACAGACCAAATTTAGTGCCAATACTGTACTCAGAATACTCTGCACTGTTGAGTAACTAGTACAGTAGAACTCCACTTACAGACTACTTCAGTATTCGGACCATCTCAGTAATGGGACCACCTCAGTAATGGGACCACCTCAGTAATGGGACCACCTCAGTAATGGGACCACCTGAGTAATGGGACCACCTCAGTAATGGGACCACCTTAGTAATGGGACCACCTCAGTAATGGGACCACCTCGAATTATGAAACATCGAATTATGACCACCTCAAAATTGAGACTACTTTGACTGTTCCCATTGGTGGTGTCAATTGTGGGATTCTACTGTACTTCAACTGGTCCCATAGGTGGTCTCAATTGTGAGGTTCTGCTGTACTTCAACTGGTCCCATAGGTGGTCTCAATTGTGAGGTTCTATTGTACACATAACTGAATCCAGATCTATGGAGGCTGTCATTCTCGATGTACCAACAACTGAAATACAGTATGGACTTACATGTCCAGTTGCTAGTCAGACCACTTCACCTATGCTGTGCACGTCTTTGCCGTAATGAACTTACCGTAGTTGGTCTATTTATTACGGTGGCTAACAGGTATTTCTGATAAGCACCTAACCTTTGCGTCCCTTATGGGAAATTGACAATACTATGGGAAATTTGAACTAAATATAGCCCGATTCACCCATGTGAACGAGCTGAGAAGATGCCCCTACTTCATCAATATGTACAGAGAGAGAGAGACGCCAATCATTGTAGATGTTTTCCTTTTGCTCCTGTAGTACCTGATTGTGTATATGATGACTCCTATCAAGGCTGTCCATAAAATAACTAAAATAATCGGCAGCATTGCGTGCCAACAGCAAATGCAGAAATCCACTTGTGTAACGGGCGTTCCTACAACTCTGCAATAACCGCCATTTTAACAAAACAAACGCCCTGGGCTATTATCCTGTTCCAAATGGATACTAGGGGGACAGATAACATCCATGGATGGAAATAGTCCCCCCACACTCTCATATATATATGCAAATTGATAGTTAAATCAGTTTACATCCATGGATGGAAACAGTCCCCATAGTCTTAGATGCATGTGAATGGACACCAGGGGGACAGTTTACATCCATGGATGGAAACTGTCCCCCTAGTATCCATAGTAGTAATGATACAAAGGTACGATGGAATTACAACTTTAAACAATCCTTACCTCTTAGTTGAAGTGAAATGAGAACCTTGGTAGAGTAGATTGGACTTGAATTGATCTACATTCGGCGAAGGAAATTAGGGGGACACTTTATCGCCTGGTAGGACCGTTTTCGCCTCACCGTCAACGACTGAAAACTGTCCGGGGGGTCCGTTTCCAGCAGACGCGCAATGCCGTAAACGGTCCGGGGGGACGGTTTCCTGGGGGGACCGTTTCCGGTATGACAGGTATGAATCTTGTGAGCTTGATGACGATATGCCTCAGGTAATGTTACCCCCATTAATTCAAGTATCATAGAGTGTCAATGTATTACACAAAACACAGAGTGTCACACTTATTCGCTTAAATTTACCTACAACAGTGTATTTAAGTTGAATGAAATACATGATGATACACAATACACAATGCACTAGCTTAATAGTATGTGGCCTTTTCACTATCATTAATGATTTTCCCTACATTACAACGTAATTAAAAAATTAAAATTAAATTAAACAATAAAATCGTTACAGAGATTCTGAAATGAATGTTATTCATTTGCACGTTGCTTTGCTTCTGCATCCTCATCATCTTTGTTTTGTTTGTCTATTTCTTTCTGAGCTTCTTCAAGGTCTTCCTGAATGCAATGGCCAGCTGACGGACATTCCTCCGAGCTTCTTCTGTTGTTGGGTTTTCTTCTAGGTATGCGTAGAGAGTACTCTGGGTCTCTTTGATTTTATTCTTGTAGATACCACAAACGTCATCTACACGACACAGTGACTGCCAATTTGTCGCAGAGTTTAGTAACGTCATAGCCAATCCTGCGTATTTTGATCTGGAGGTCAGTATATCCCGCTACTCCGTTGTAGGCTATCCTCACAAAGTCCCCAACATGTCTAAGGTCATCAACAAGAACATCTAGGTCAATGGATCCCAACATGGTATCTCTCTCTTTCTATCTATCGTGGATTTTAAAGAAGGTATTTCTACCATGGAGAATTGCTCCTGGCTTATTTTCACAAGGCCCATGCATCCGGTCAGTAACTTCCTCCAGCTTGACCATCTTGACATGCCAGTATTACTTTAGAATAATGTTCATTTTCATAGTACCCATGGCAACCTAATTCCAGGAATTGTTTACTGTGTATACCTCCTCACTTCATATTATAGGAATGCCTGTAACCCATACTACGTAGGTCATAAATTAATACCGAATTTCCTGAGAACTATCACCAGGTAACTGTAGTCTATAACTTATTTGGAAATAGTAGGTGAGGGGGGCTGCACTGTTGTTCACTCAGAGTACAATTGTACACTGTATAGCTAATGCCATGGGTAGCTTTGAAAGGTCACTTTGGATTAGAGACACCTGTTAGTCTGGAAGTATGAACCCAGCAACTCCCCTTCACAAACATGTTTGCCTGAGTATTACTTTAGAATAACATTATAATCATAATAATCATATTAGTACCCATGGCAACCTTATTCCAGGAATTGTTTACTGTGTATATCTTATCATTTAATATTAGGAATTCCCTTTGCCCTTATTAGGTCATAATAATGACTGTTACTGTGTATGCTCACACTGGCTGCTAAGCATAGGACATACATCATATAAAAGTATTTTTAGTGGTACTGTAACTGTAGATTCCAAAGCAGAGGGCAATTGATTGTAACACTTATGAAGATCTGGATTATATCATTCCTGGGCTTATAAAGTTGCAGCTGTGTACTCAATCGGGCACCAATCACAGGAAATTCATCAAGGTAAAATCATCAATACTAATATTGATGTGCGTATTGTGGAAATTTCTTCTGGTGCTCTGCATATGCTCACACCCCAGTGTTGTCAAATCTTCAAAACAGTGCTGAGATAACAGTTCAACAGTGGCTATATTATAACGCAGCTGTATGAATCATTTATATTAAAGTAATATTATTTTTATTACTATTTATTATGTCTTGCATAACTATTAGTCTAAGAGAGTCTGACTGAAAAAGTCTGAAGCGACGAACCAGGCTATCGCTAGGCACGGGACCAATATCCTGGAATTAGTTACTCAAGTCACTGATGATCTGACTGGAGGGAACTCTGTGGCACGTATCACTGATCAACAGTTGGTTGCAATTCGGGAAGGTGGTAATACCGTCATCATGCAATGCCAAGGAATGGAAGGCAGACTGACATCAATTGAGGAAGAAAAAAAGAATGAAAAAAGAAAGACTGCAATGCCAAATTGGTGCCATTGAATTGCCGTTCAGGAGATAAAGGGTACAGTTGGAAATCTGACAGTATAAACTTTTAAGAGAAGTCGGTAAAAAGAAGTCGAGACAAAGTCTTTTTACAAGATCATGAAAGAGACTAGAATAGGGAAAAAATCAACTTAACAAGGCCAGAAAGAGTAAGGACAAAGCAGTTCCTGATACTGTACCTGCGGGAGTCGGCATGTACAGTCATTCTAGGAGTTATACTCCCCCCCAAGTTTAGTAATCACAATACCAATTACATTACATTACACAATTATACCAATAAGGAAATCAGTAGGGTGGATCCGGAGTGCATACTGTTGCCGACTCTGTCTATGAGGTGTGGAAGTCGTTTGAAGACCATGGCCAGGTGCTAATTATAAGTGGAGAGGAATCTCTGTCCGTTAGGTTTACTAATGTGCAGTGATATCTGTAATATTGCTTATTATGATAGTTCACAGTAACTACTTCGTACATTATAAAAATATTATGTGTTTATAATATTATAATATTATGTACTGCAGTGTGATAATTACAAGAAATTGACAAGACAAGGACCTCACTTTGTGCTGTTAAAATAGGACTAAAGTGGTCATCAGTCTATAAGCATCCTGTAATGATCCATACGTAGGTACGGAAATCTTGGGAGACTGCTTAGGTAGGGTCATCCAGGCAAGGCGGAGGAATTACTGGGCGGACCTTGTTCAGTCAGTTGTGTTATGTCGTTGTCATGGTTACTTTGTTGTGAATATTGTTATCGTGCTCCCATGGACCACCTCGAACTCATAAAATTATATTCATCGATTGATAAACATATTCATTAATGTAAGGATATAATGCTGTCTCCACTTTCCGTGAGTACAATTCTCAAGAAATGCTAAATACTAAACCACAGTTTGTTCTCAGAAAATCTAGACTAGTAGTACAACCCAGTTTGGTATAAATCCAAGCTGCATGCTAGTGCATACGACACTCTACAAAGTTTCTGAGATACAAAGTGTGCCACGTGTAGTCTAATACTCTGAGTTATCTGGTGTTATCACTGTTGGGACTATTATATCATCGTTAAAGACTAAACTATATACGTAGCACTGTGACGGTGAGTGTTTAATTGTTGTACTATGTATAGTATTATTGAAAATGTATCAATGCATAGTATTATTGAAAATGGATCAAATTGACCACAGACATTTCAGGAAGATGGGTTGTGAGAACCCTCATTCACCTATTTGTAAGATAATAAAAAGGTGCTTGGTTTTGGATGGTTGATCATTTCAGACAGCATACAACCGTCCTGTCGTGCATGATATTTCAACTCTCAACATTTAATTTATCAAAACCTTGCCAAAACTATATTGCTTATGTCAGATATACAACAGTAGCTGTCGCTTCATACCACCTGCGGTGGTGAACACTAGTGGTGAGAATGAGCGTCACATTAAATAGCTGCTAGGAAGGTCGTTTCTCAAAAACCGTGTTAGGTGCATCAGTAGATGGCTTTTCCCCCGCTCTATTATATTTTATAACGATATAGAGAATGACGTTGTCTACAATCAATCTGATGGTGAGACGAAATGTTATAAGCAGGTATGTTAAACTTAATATGCAAGCATCACGCCCATTTTCCTCGTGTTTTGATGCAATTTCAGGACATTTTCAGTTAACATAAGTCTTGTGTTTGAGCTTATTAAATCTTATCTTAATCGTTAGATAATGATACTTTCTTTCATTTTGTACCAATTTGAAATTCATCTGCGGCCATCTAGTAATGCGCAAAAAGCAATTTTTAGCCAAAAGTATATTTTTATGATGTGTGTATAGCTTCTTGCTACAAGATATCAAATCAATTCTTTATTTAGGATAGAATGTTCAAATTATTGATACAGATAACAAAAACAATTATTATCCAATCACATCGTAAATGCGGTATATTTTCAGGGTTAATTTCTGTCCGCCATTTTGTTACAATTTCGGGATCTGTTATAACATAGACACTATTCTATGGTTATATAATGCCCCTTGATTTATTATAATAGTGATTGATTGATTAATCATATAACTGTAACCTGTTGGGTTATTTATCCTTCCTGATTCATAGGTGACTTAAATTGAAAGTGACCTTTCAAGTTGCCTTGCTATGGCCTTAGCTTATTGTCATAACTTTTGCATTTTGAATCAATCTGCATATTACACTTGGTCTGTTATTGAACTATAACAGTTTGGAAACAGCTGAATTAGATTCATGCAGCACTGCCATTATAAAAACGATGGTAGTTATAAGTCAAATTTTATAGTTAAATGATTCATAACACGCAGTGCTGAAATAACGAAATGGCAGTAGCTACATACTGAGGTACGAATCAGTGATATTAGAATATACGTAGTGATGACAATAATAACAATTATGTCTTGTACATTTAGAGAATCTGACTGAGAATGTCTGAACCAAGGAATGGAGGAGGCAGGCTGAATTTGATTGAGAAAGAAGAAGAACTACATAGCCGAATTCGCACTATTGAAAAAAAAATTCAGGAGTTAATGGCTAGAGTTAGAAATCTGGAAGGAAAGAAAAGTCGAGATGAAGCATTGTTAGAAGATCGTGAAAGAGAACTACAACAGGCAAAAAATCGAGTTAACCAGGCTAAACAGAAAAAGGATACAGCAGTTGTCGGAACTGTAGTTGCAGGAGTCGGGACGTTCATCCTTGGAGTTGCCTTCCCCCCCGCTCTTTTACTCACGGCAGCTACAGTTGTTGTGGGTGGAGGAGCCATTGCACATTTTCAAAGCGATATCAACCAAATCAACGATGAAATTAGAAACATACGAGCAGGCATCTCATCCACTGAAAGAGAAATTAACTCACTAAATAATGAGATTCGTCAACACGAAGTAGAGATTTCGCAATTGAAGTCATCTTGTCAAGAATTGCGGAAAAACAGTTCCTCCGTCCCATGATGTCATGACATCTTGAACAACCACTATAGTGTGTGCATAAAACATGCTGAAAACATAAATGCATAGGAGCTTAGCTAGGAGCTAGTTATCATCTTAGACTAATTTTCATTTGCACCAAAAATTACAAGAACATACGTACATACAGACTTGTCTCATTAATACTCTACGAGACAATTATTAATCGGATTACTATTAATATTATTAAAATTATAATTATTATAATTATAATTATAATTATTACAGTAGAACTCATTTTATCCGGGTGGGGTGAGAACAAGGGTACCCGTAACTATATCAATCAATATTATTATTAATAACGATAAAACCGACAATTCATCACTTTGTATAGCTATATGAGGATATAAAATGTTATGATGCTTCATCATATATGTACAGATACAATAATATTAGAAATAACAGTCACTACATATTCTTAGTTCTTAAATTAATTCAAGTGTGAAAGCAGTGCTGTTCGTTTAAGGTTTTGCACCTGTCTCATGCATGACATTAGAAATTGATAAGCAAACGAATTTAAAAACTCGTGGGGCTGTTACCTTGCACTTGATTACTTGGGTGTGTTGTTTATGTTTGGGAGAACCTTTGTTGAAGATATTAAGCTTGGCAAAGCCATATGCATTGCGCTCAGATTCAACTTGAATTTCAAAGTCTTGATATTTCGAAATCAGCCATTTTTTCATGCATTATAAATTATACATTCACTGTAACTTACTAAATATTATAATGTAAATGATCATGCAGTATTGAGTCACGCTGATAATACATTCACTGTAGCTGTTGCACATAAGAATTCATATTAATATTTAAACCAATACCGGGAATGGGCATATTGAGTGGCAAAAAGAGTGGCAGCACATGTATTTGATACTGCATGCAATTGGTAGTCACTGATACTTCAAGTTTGTCTTCTATGTACAGTATTCGTCAATTGTTTTCTTTTTTGTTGAAAAGGAAATAGTTTCTCACTCATTTTAATCTGCTACAAGCAACTTTTAAATTTATTGATACTGTTCTTATACAAGCTGAATAACTTACAAATTAACGTTATAACATTACAACAAATGACCTGATAATGTATAAACTTTGTATTTAAATACTGTTATAATTCTTAATCAAATGAAACAATGGATTCACAGTAGTTACACATGTCAACACAAATAGTTACAATTTGTCATCTTCGGATCCCTCACTATGCAATATCAAATTGATAAGAATTGTACTAATGTACTCACCAGTGACTGGTTTCTTAGCTTCCTTGTCACGCTTGCTAACCTCTTGGCTCTCAGAGCTGGCTTCACCGAATGTGTACTCCATGATAGGGGCTTCCTAGGTTTACGTTTTTTCTTCCTTTCGACCTTCCTCTTTCGATACTCTTCTCCTAACGAGTATTCACGGGCTGCCACCTTTTATGCTTCTTCTTCACTCTAGTCACCCCGTTTTCACCTTCTTCAGGCCTGTGAGCATTCAAACCTTCATGCCTTCTCTCGTCCTTGGTCAAAGAGCTCCGTATATGGTCCTTCTGAGATGTTTCATCTGCATTTCTTTGAATTTCTCACAAGGGAGGTGGCACATCAACACCAGTGAGACTGGAGTATGCAATTACATTAAGTACATACATACATGACAAGGTAGCCTCACAGACCTATTCTAGTACCAATACTCATTATACTCATTATCTCATTATCTCACTGTTGAGTGAGTGGTACAGTAGAACCCCACGTAAAGACCATCTCAGTAACAGGAACACTGTTTCCCAGTCCTGGGAATTCCTGGACTGTATTACTCTATACACTAGCTTCCCACATCAGGATTAGGACCACTTCAAAATTGAGAACACTGTGACTGCCTGGCACATGTTGGGTCTTAATGTGAGGTTCTACTGTACTTCAACTGGTCCCATAGGCGGTCTCAATTGTGAGGTTCTACCTAGGGTTAAGAGTCCATGGTTACGTAGTTCTCAGTATTATCTATGGTTCTACTGTACTTCAACTGGTCCCATAGGTGGTCACAATTGTGAGGTTCTATTGTACACATAACTGAATCCAGATGGAGGCTGTCATTCTCGATGTACCAACAACTGAGATACAGTATGGACTTACATGTCCATGTTGCTAGTCAGACCACTTCACCTATACCGTACACGTCTTTGCCGTAATGAACTAGGTAAAACTAGGTTTTGGGAAATTCAAACTAAACATAGCCCGATTCACCTCTGTGAACAAGCTCAGAAGATGCCCCTAATTCACCAAAAATATAATGCAAGGTCGGCATGACAGTATTTGTACTCACCGCTAATGGTTAGAAGTCTTGTAGATGTTTTCCTTCTCCTCCTGTAGTACCTGATTGAGTATACGCGATAAATCCTATCAAGGCTATCCATAGAATAACTAAAATCGGCAGATCGGCAGCATCGCGTGCTGACAGGAAGTGCAGAAATCCACTGATTTGTATACTAGCGTTCCTACACCAACCGCCATTTTATCAAAACAAACGCCCTGAGCTATTGTCAAGTTTACCGGACGCTGTACGACTCTTGTTATACCGGGCCTCGCGTGTATTTTATTACGATACTTCCCGTTATGTTAGTACAGTTCCCCTTATTAATTCAAGTATCATAACATGTCTATGTATCACACAAACACAGAAATTGTCTAGTGTGATACATGAAATGCATGATGATACACAGTACACAATGCACATAATAATAATTATTATGTTTCATTTTCGCTATCATTAAAGAAATTGCCTACATTATGAAATAAGCCTACATGTAGTACTAAATTAAACAATTGAATCGTTACAGGGATTCTGAAATGAATGTTATTCATTTGCACGCTGCTTTGCTTCCTCATCCTCAGCATCTTTGTTTTGTTTGTCTATTTCTTTCTGAGCTTCTTCAAGGTCCTTCCTGAATGCAATGGCCAGCTGACGGACATTCCTCCGAGCTTCTTCTGTTGTTGGGTTTTCTTCTAGATATGCGTAGAGAGTCCTCTGGGTCTCTTTGATTTTGTTCATGTAGATACTGCAAACGTCATCTAAAGCCACCCACTGAGAGTAATACTGGACGGCTTGTTTCTTGAAGCCTGTGTTTGTCCACACTTTGATACGTTCGGCTTCAGGTTTCCTCATGGCTGCTTCCACCATTCTCTTCATTTTGTCTTTAGCTAGAGTCTCACAATGCAATTGCATTTGTTTCCAAAATAGAGAGACCTTCAGCAAGAGTGCGGACAGTTTCTTCAAGCCTCCCATGGCATTTTGGAGAGCACCAATGGCGGCTTCAGCTAGTTCTTTATCAGATATGCAATTTTCAATGGATTTTGCAAACTCTGCTATGTCTCCAAGTGCTTTGCGACGGACATCTCTCTGTTCCTTCATGTCTTTATAATAGGAATCAGCTTCTTTTCTGTAGTTTTCAGCTACTTTCATATCTGAATCCGTATCAAATAGTCGAGCTCCACCTTGGCCACGAGTGAATGGAGCTGTTGCTGCCGAAAAAATGGCATTGGCCATTTGCTTAAAAGGATTTCTAGCAGACGACTCTGCTGACTCTTGCTTTCTCTGAGCTTCTAGGTATCGTTTCTCACACTCCTCCAGCTCCTTCTCCCTTTCCTTCACCTCTTTTTCAGATTTTTCTTTACTTATTTCTAATTCGCGCCTCCTTTTTTCTGTTTCCTTCTTGCTCTCCTCTTCTCTTCCTTTGGTATTCATGGTGTCTTCAAGTGCTAACTCGACTTTCTTTGACTGCTCATCAAATTCCTTCGACAGCTGTTCGGCGGCACCTGCCATATCCTTGGCAACATCATTTACTGCGGCGAGTGTTTCCAAGGCCATGTCTTCCAGCTGATCCAACAGGAACTGGTACGTACCTTGCAAATCAGCTAAAATGCTAGTGGAGGCACGCTTGAACATGGACACAGTGACTGCCGATTTATCGCAGAGTTTAGTAACGTCATAGCCAATCCTGCGTATTTTGATCTGGAGGTCAGTATAACCCGCTACTCCGTTGTAGGCTATCCTCACAAAGTTCCCAACGCGTCCAAGGTCGTCAACAAGAACAGCTAGATCAATGGATCCCAACATGGTATCTCTCTCCTTCTTAACTATCATGGCTTTTGAAGAAGGTATTTCTAGCAGGGAGAATTGCTCATCACCTATTTTCACAAGGGCCATCTTGTCAGTAACTTCCTCCTGCTCAGCCATGATATAATTCCTGTGAATGTAACAACAATATTGCTAAAAAAAATTAATTAATAGACTAAATTTGTTCCAATAAATTGGTACAGTACTACATAGGAGTGTCTAGTTTGGACTATTGTCCATTATAACTTAATATGCAAATCAGCCCACAGTATATAGTGTGCCCATGGTGCATGTAAGCAATATACAGTTTTGGCACGGTTTTGAGGACGTTGAAATATCGCAATAGGACGTCGACACTAATACTGTATGGAATGATCAACCATCCAAAAACAGGCACCTTTATTTTACAGATAGGTGGATGTGGGTTCTTACAACCATTATTATGTTTTTGATAATTTAAAATTAAACATATACTGTGCAGTCTAAACAGTTGAACACTCACCTTCAGATAGTTCACTCTCCAAGAATGATATAGTCCCGATAGTGATTACACCAGGCAAATCAAAGTATTGAACTGCACGTGGTACACTGTGTATCTCATGGATCAGAGTGTTGTATGCACTATACGTCTACAACTTATATTTATACCAAACCGGCTTGCGAGTACGTCACTGTGTATTATATATATATATATATTATATATGCATGTTAACATATAGGTGTTCCAGGTACTATACTACATGGATTTCCTGAGAACTATCACAAGGTAAACTGTAGGTTAACTTATTTGGGAATTGGATAGAGCGGCCTGCACTGTTGTTTATTCAGAGTACAATTCTCAAGAATTGCCATTTGGATGGGTATTCACCACTAGATAATGCCATGGGCAGCTTTGAAAGGTCAGTTTCAATATGAATAATAGCATTAACTTTAGAATAACTTTCATTATTGCAATCATAATATTATTAGTACCCATGGCAACCCATAGTTCCCGGAATTGTGTACTGCATGTGCCCATATTAGATCATAAAGTGCATGCCACCCCAGCTGCTATAGGTTATAAGTGTTCTATTTCTGGCAAAGCAGACAGCTATAGCTGACTGTAACATTGTGAAGATTGGCCTTGGATTATATCATTCCTGGACTTATTAAGTTGCAGTGAACTCAATTGGGCACCAATCACAGGAAATTCATCAAGGTAAACTAATCAATAATATCAATGTGCACACGCATGTATTGTGAAAATTTCTCCTTCTGATACTCTGCATATGCTCACACCCGTGTTGTCGAACCATCAGAACAGTGCTGAAATAGCAGTTTGACAGTAGCTATAATATATACTGCAACACCTGAATCATTGAATAGGATTATTATTATTATATCTTGCATAACTATTTGACTGCAGCTGAGAATGTCTGAACCGACGAACCAGGCTATCGCTAGGCACGGCACCAATATCCTGGAACTAGTTACTCAAGTCAACGATGATCTGACTGGAGGGAACTCTGTGGCACGTATCACTGATCAACAGTTGGTTGCAATTCGGAACGGCGGTAATACCGTCATCACGCAATGCCAAGAAATGGAAGGCAGACTGGCATCAATTGAGGAAGAAAAAAAGAATGAAGAAGAAAGACTGCAACGCCAAATTGGTGCCATTGAATCTTCCATGCAGGAGGTAAAGGCTACAGTTAGAAATCTGGAAGAAAAGAGAAGTCGAGACGAAGCGGTGTTACAAGATCAAGAAAGAGACTTAAATAGAGCGAAAAATCGACTTGACGAAGCCAGAAAGAGTAAGGACAGAGCAGTTTCAGGCACTGTAGCTGCAGGAGTCGGGACAGTCATCCTAGGAGCTATCTTCCCCCCTAGTTTAGCAGTCACGGTACCAGCTACAGCTGCTATGGGTACGGCAACCATTTTGAACGCTCAAAACGATATCGACCGAATCAACAGCAATATTGGAAGGATACGATCAGACATCCAATCAACTGAAAGAGAAATAAGATCTCGCAATGACGGGATTCGTCAACACGAAGCAGATATCTCGCGTTTAAGATCGTCTTGTTGCGAATTGGAAAAGAAACGTGGCTATTTGCGGGAAAACATTTCCTTCGTCCTCAAAGCCAAAACTTATTTCACAGAGCTCATAAACGCCACCGAAATGGGAGAACAAAGAACAACACTCCTTCAATCTATAGTAGCCAAGTTCCATGCTAGACAAGACTTTTCCATCAACACCAGCAGGGGAGTGCGTACTGTGGCCAAGTCTTTCTACGAGGCGTGGAAGTCGTTCGAAGATCAGGTGCTAAGTGGAGAGGAATATCTGTCCATTGAGTCCAGTGATGTGCAGTAATACCTAGTGTTGCTTATTTTTCATAATTTACGGTAACTACTTATTATACGAACTAATCGGTTATTGTAAGTCAAGTGCATGTATGGCGCTCCAATTATAAAATGGATTATTATTATTTCCTATTATGTTATTATCTACATGTGCCGAGCTTAATATAATGATGTCACGTAGTTATTATTATTAAAATAATCAAATTATGGGGGAAAGTACCAGGCCACTGTCCGCGGGAGAAATGCGGCGGTCTCGGGGAGCCAGAGCCGTGGTTGCCATTTTAGTAAAATAAACGCCCTGTTGGCTGAGTACACGCGGGAGTATGAAGACTTCGAAACAACCTTCCAGGATCAAATTGAAGGGTATGCTATTAATTAATTCAAGTTTACTTCTACAATGTATTGTAGCGCAATAAACCGAGTATCACTTGAATCAGTAATCTCCTTTATTAGAAACTTCCTCAAGGGCTCTTGCTTCAAGATCAGTCACACACCATAGACACTAGAATGCCACAAGCAGTGTCACTGTCTAAGACACTAGACAACAATAATAATAAGCTATTTTATTCATCCAAGATAAAGTCAGTAATCTTTCACACACACACACACACACACACACACACACACACACACACACACAAACACAAACACACACACACACACACACACCACCACCACCACCAGCATGATATGTATGTACTAGGAAGATGGGTGTGGAATTTGCCTCTGGAAACAGAACTGTGTGTAATATGTGAGAATTCATACCATTCTCACATATTACACACACACACACACACTGAATTCAATCATTGAAGAAATGCATGCATACAGCCATCCAGTGTTAAACTAGCAAGCTAGGGTTTTTAGGATGTAAATCACACCCCCCCCCTTGCACACGCCACTCCTGAACTCCTATTTGTAAAAAGAAGATTTTTAGGATCACATAATATTATATATTTTGGGATTACAGGGTCCACTATGATGAAAGTTGGAAATTTCGGTATTGAGCATTCATATGCACAATATATTGTTATGCTGTTATGAGCAGTTGAGTATATTATAATATGTGTGAACGCACATAATCATATCAGTGTACTACTGTATGTATGTACATTGAGTGCTATGCGTGGTTAGTATAGTATTATTTGAAGTGCAAGGTTTCAAAAGCCACCAAAATTTGCAAGCTAGCATATTAGGTAAATTATGACTAAACACAGAAGCCCTGTTGGAATCCTGTCAACCCACTTTTTCTTTTCTGAATACCCATATATTTTTACACCCATATGCACCCATATTTACACTATACCCTTTATGGATGAGTATTATTATTAATTACAAATATATGTATAATATCATTATAACACCCATGCATAATAACAATTACATACATAATACTTATTATACACACATACATATACATACGCACATTGAACAATAATTAGATGACATTTTACTTTCTTATATTTAGCCATACATAAGTAGGCCAGATCGAAAAACACTATTAAATATACATTTTTACAGTTTCAGTACATTGCATTATATACATTATTATGGATCTTGTGAGCTTGACAATACTTCACGTTGAATGTTGCCCTCATTAATTCAAGTGTCATTATTAATATCAATATATTACACAAAACACAGAGTATCACACTTATTTGCTTACATTTATCTACAACAGTGTCTTTATGTTGAACTACAAGACATTATCTAGTGTCATATACATGAAATACATGATGATACACACTACACAATGTAGTATGTGACATTTTTGCTACCATTGAAGAGTTTTCCTAATTTACTGTAACAATATAAGCCTACAAGTAGTACTATATTAAACAATCATTGCAGAGAGCCTGAAATACATGTTATTCATTTGCACGCAGCTTTGCTTCTGCATCCTCAGCATCTTTTCTTTGTTTCTCTATTTTTTTCTGAGCTTCATCAAGGTCCTTCCTGAATGCAATGGCCAGCTGACGGACATTCCTCCGAGCTTCTTCTGTTGTTGGGTTTTCTTCAAGGTATGCGTAGAGGGTCCTCTGGGTCTCTTTGATCTTATTCATGTAGGTACCGCAAACGTCATCTAAAGCCACCCACTGAGAGTAATACAGGATGGCTTGTCTCTTGAAGCCTGTGTTTGTCCACACTTTGATACGTTCGGCCTCGGGTTTCTCCATGGCTGCTTTTACACTTTTCTTTATTTTGTCTTTAGCTAGAGTCTCACAATGCAATTGCGTTTGTTTCCAAAAATTGGATAGCTGCAACATGATTGAAGACAACTTCTTCAAGCCTCCCATGGCATGATGGAGAGCATCAATGGCAGCTTCGGCTAGATCTTTGTCTGATATGCAATTTTCAATGGATTTTGCAAACTCTGCTATGTCTCCAAGTGCTTTACGACGGGCATCTCTTTGTTCCTTCATTTCTTTATAACGGGATTCAGCTTCTTTTCTGTAGTTTTCAGCTACTTTCATATCTGTATTAGTGTCAAATAGTGGCCCACCTCCTAGGCCCCAATGCAATGGAGATGTTCCTGCCGAAAACATGGCATTGGCTATTTGTTTAATAGGATTTCTAGCAGACGACTCTGCTGACTCTTGTTTCCTCTGAGCTTCTTGATATCGTTTCTCACACTCCTCCAGCTCCTTCTCCCTTTCCTTCACCTCTCTTTCGGATTTTTCTTTACTTATTTTGAATTCACGCCTCTTTTTTTCCATTTCTTTCTTGTCTTTCTCTTCTTTCCCTTTGGTATTCATGGTGTCTTCAAGTGCTGACTCGACTTTCTTTGACTGCTCATCAAATTCCTTCGACAGCTGTTCGGCAGCAACTGACATTTCTTTGGCAACATCATTCACTGCAGCAAGTGTTTCCAAGGCCATGTCTTCTAGCTGATCCAACAGGAACTGGTATGTAGCTTGCAAATCATCCAAAATGCTAGTGGAAGCACGCTTGAACATGGACACAGTGACTGCCGATTTGTCGCAGAGTTTAGTAACGTCATAGCCAATCCTGCGTATTTTGATCTGGAGGTCAGTATATCCCGCTACTCCGTTGTAGGCTATCCTCACAAAGTCCCCAACATGTCTAAGGTCATCAACAAGAACATCTAGGTCAATGGATCCCAACATGGTATCTCTCGCTTTCTTAACTATCATGGATTCTGAAGAAGGTATTTCTAGTACAGAGAATTGCTCATCGTTTATTTTCACAACGGCCATCTGATCGCGATCGGTAACTTCCACCTGCTTGGCCATGATCTGACTCCTGTGAATGTAACAACATGTTGCATTAATAGACTAATTTAAATGTTTGAACAGTTAAATTGATAAAATCAATCAATTTTATATGTCAAATGTACATATAGTATAATATATAGTACAAGCAAGTTGATTATAATCACTTGAAATAATAAGTGAGTATAACAGGAACATCTATATTATATACCCATAATTTTAACTTTAGTTAATAGGTTTGAACCTGATTTGAGCCCCATTTAATTATTTCTGGTTATCACACTCCATCTTTCTGAAATGTCTCTGGTCAATATGTTTTCAATAATACTGTGCAGCCTAAACAGTTAACACTCACCGTCACAGTGGTATATAGTTCACTCTCCAAGAATAATATATATAGTCCCGATAGTGATAACTCCAGGCAACTCAAAGTATTGGACTGTGCGTGGTACACTCTCAGAATCATCCAGCTAGAGCGTTGTAGAGTACAACTTATATTTATACCAAACTGGCTTGTGAATATATTCCAGGTACTATACTGGATTTCCTGAGAACTATCACCAGGAAAACAGTGTAGTTTAACTTATTTGGAGATTGTAGGGTGGCCAGCGCTGTTGTTTATTCAGAGTACTTTGGTATTCACCACTGTAATTCCATGAACAGCTCTGACAGGTCACACCCCTACACGCCCCTTGCATGCCTGAGTGTTTGCTTTTATTAATAGTTATCACTTTAAAGTAACAACCCATTATTACAATGACATTGGTACCCATGGCAACCTTATTCTAGGAATTGTGTACCTACCTTAGCTTGCACGTAGGAGGTCCTTTTACCCATATTAGGTCAAAATGTAAATGTGCATATGTTCACCCTGGCTGCTAACTGTATATTCTGGAGCAAAGTACTAACTTTCATTATTACAATGACATTGGTACCCATGGCAACCATATTCCAGGAATTGTGTACTTACCCTACTATGCACGTAGGAAGTCCTTTTGCCCATATTAGGTCAATTTGACAATGTAAATGTGCATGTGGTTACTTTGGCTTCATTAAGTAAAAGTATTGATAGACTAACTGTATATAACAGAAAAATTAAAATATTGAGGTAAAATCAATACATTAATAGTATTATCATGTGTGTATAATATTATTATTCTTCTGATGCTATGTATATGCTTACACCTGTATATGTGTGTGCATGTGTGTGTGTGTGTGTGTGTGTGTGTGTGTGTGTGTGTGTGTGTGTGTGTGTGTGTGTGTTATTGTGTGCGTGTGTGTGTGTCCCAGTCAGGTCCAATTACTGAAATTGATCAGTTGTATGGATATTGTTTATATTAAGATTCATTTCAACTGTTGCAGTTACAATAAATCCAGTGTCATATTAATGAAATAGTCTGCATAAGTATCTTATCAATGATAAGAAGTAGAGTTCTGTTGAATTTGGACTTGTTCTGGAGTTGGCCTGGAAAAGTAGCTCATATTGAAATAAGTTGACCCCTGAGATGAAAAACAGTACTGCGTACTGATTCAGCAATTTCATAGACACATGAATGCATGTTTCCGAAATTTGTGAACCCATAGTTGATAGAGTAACTGTTGTATTTGAATCAATTTACATTCACTCAGTACAGTTACATTACACTCAGTCTGGTATCAACTGTGAGTATCAGAAACAGCTATTAGTAAATTCCATTCCTGTGAACTATCACCAGGCAAACAGTGTAGT
>OZ026564.1:3108722-3121222 GCA_964020155.1 Chondrilla cf. caribensis | reverse complement strand
CTGACACTGTAGCTGCAGGAGTCACCACGGCCATTCTAGGCGTTATCTTTCCCCCGAGTTTACTAGTCTCGATACCAGTTACAGCTGCATTCGCTGATGACATCAAAACGGCTGAAAACGATATCGACCGAATTTACGGCAATATTGGAAGGATACGATCAGACATCTCATCAACTGAAAGAGAAATAAGATCGCGCAATGACGGGATTCGTCAACACGAAGTAGATATCTCGCGTTTAAGATCTTCTTGTTGCGAATTGGAGAAAAAACGTGGCTATTTGCGGGAAAACATTTCCTTCGTCCTTCAAGCCAAAACTTATTTCACAGAGCTTATGGACGCCACACAAGTTGGAGGCCAAAGAACCAAACTCCTCCAAACTATAATAGCCAAGTTCCATGCCAGAGAAAAATTCTCCTTCGGCAGTAGGGGAGTGCATACTACGGCCAACTCTTTCTACAAGGCGTGGAAGTCGTTTGAAGATCAGGTGCTAAGTGGAGAGGAATATCTATCCGTTAGGTTTAGTGATATGCAGTGATACCTGTAGTAGTGTTGCTTATTATGATAATTTGCAGTAACTACTTAGTACGTGAACTTATGACTTATTGTAATCCAATTGCTTGTACGTGCAGTATATCGCTCCAATTATTATGTACATGATATGCTCAGCTTAGCATAATGATATCACATGGTTATTATTATTATTATCAAAATTATCACGGTGGCCGGCGCCATCTTAATGAAATAAACGCCAAGGGCTGTTGACTGGAAAACAAGGCGGTAAAAAGACTTCTGAAGCAACTGTCCAGAATTAGATCAATTAAGTACAATGTATTGTAGCTGAGGCTTGAGAGCTCTTGCTTTGAGATCAGTCACATTGTAGACACTATAGAACACCACCAGCAGTGTCACTGTCTAAGACACTAGACAACTACAAACCAATAAGTTATTTCACATGGAGCCAGAAATCTTAGTGCACACAGTACACACACACATACACACACGCGCGCGCGTGCGCGCACACAGACACACTGAATGCAATCATTGACAAAATGCATGCAGGCATCCAATGTTCAACAAACAAACTCCCTTGCACGCACCACTCCTGAATGCAGTCCTATTTGTAAATTGAGTAATTTTCCGGATCACGTTACACTTTTGGGAATCATAGGGTCCAAATGATGTATGAAATGGTATTGAAAGCTGGACGTTTCATTATTAAGCATGCATGATAACTATACTGTAAGCTATATGAGTAGTGGAGTATATAGTATGTGTACACGCACATAATCATATCAACTGCAGTTTACTGTATGTAGGTACATAAGTGCTATGCATGGTTAGTATAACATCATTAAAGTGCAAGGTGTCAGAAGCCACCTAAGTGGCATCCATTGCTGTGCCCTATTTTGCCTATTAATATGACTAAACACAGAAGCCCTGTTCGAATCCCGTCAAATCCCTTTTTTCTTTTCTGAAGCTCCATATATATTTACACCCATATACACCCATATACACCCATATTTACACTACCCTTTTGTGAAGTACTAGTGTGTACTGGCTATAGTTATAGACATAATTATTGCCAATTGCAATGTATACACAGCATGTTTTGTCCACATGTCCCACAGATATGTTCGGTATTGTTTCAAAGCATTCACATTTCTTCTGTAGTCGGTATGTTGTGTAAACGGGTTCACTCAGCCCCATTACCAGCATCTTTGTTGACCCTGAGTTCTTTGTTTAATGGTATTGTTGCATCAGCTGTCCATACATTGATTGTAAACTTGCTTCTTTTATGATGTAAACACTGTATGGATGCTGCTGGTATATAAGTGTGGTATTGGGTGATACCCACAACACGAAATCTGTAGTCCAAGTTTCTAGAAGAACTCGTTTGTACTCTGTGCAACCAAGTATCAAAATCTCGTGAAATGGGGAAGATAGCCCATATTGCCCTTCTTGCCCTGGCACTCCAGGCCTTACTTCTGGTGAGTGTCCGAATACCCTATCATCTGTTGGTAGAGGTTCCCTGCACACACTGTACTACATGTCACATGTATGTACAGATCTACTTCCCATACTTTTGTTATGTGGGTGATAATATGTTGTTGCAGACATTATTTTAGGGAGCCTGTTCTATACTGATACCTCCACACCACACTGTGTTAAACTGTACGTATGTGTGTATACATATGTATGTGTGTAATTGTATTCGTGCGTATACGTAGACACAGGTGTGTGTGTGTGTGTGTGTGTGTGTGTGTGTGTGTGTGTGTGTGTGTGTGTGTGTGTGTGTGTGTACTGTATGTTGTGTGTGTGTGTGTGTACTGCATGTTGTGTGTGTGTATGTAGACTGTGTACACGTACATGGAGTGATTACTACTCTCTTCTCCCTACAAAGACGGTGAATGCACTCAATTACCGAACGGACAGTAGCAGTAGCAAACATGTGAATCCATACTACAAGATCAAGTACCTGTGTGGAAGAAAATACAATGTCTGGTGCCCATACCCTTCGTATGCCCACTATTATGCAAATGCATGCAAGTGTGTATGTAAAGGTGGACTCAAATGGGATAGTTCGGCCAAGCGGTGTGTGTGTCCCTATCCCGGACAAATCTACAATGCACACTGGAGAAAGTGTGTCTGTCCAAGCTGCCAGAAGTGGGATAGTGCAGCCAAGAGATGTGTCTGTCCTTACCCTGGGCAGGTGTATGAAGCACGTTGGAACAAGTGTGTGTGTCCTAACCCACTCAAGTTCAACAAGTCTTCCAAGCGATGCGTTTGTCCCTATCCTGGACAAGTGTTTGTTGCCAAAGAGAAGAAGTGTGTTTGTCCTGGTGACTTGGAACTCTCTATGAATAAAAGATGCCAATGCCCTCCCTGTCAGCCCTATTTCACACTAGTACAGAAGAAGGACCAATGTGAATGTGTCTGCAATAAGATATGTACCAGACCCTTTGTTCTTGACCGTAAATCATGTCGCTGCGTGTGTCCAGAAGGATTGGTGCTCAACGCAAAGACCAAGAAGTGTGTATGTCCATATGAAGGCCAGGTGTATGATCGAAAGAAAGGTTGTATCTGTCCTGGCAACCTTGTTCTCAACAACGAATCTCGCTCGTGTGTGTGCCCTGAGTGTCCACCTCACTTCCGCTCAGTACAGAAAGGAAATGTATGTAAATGTGTCTGTGTCAGGAAATGTACCGGACTATTCGTTCTCGACCCCAAATCGTGCCGTTGTGTGTGTCCAGAAGGATTGGTGATCAACCCAAAGACACAGCAATGCGTGTGTCCATACGAAGGCCAGGTGTATGATCGAAAGAAAGGTTGTATCTGTCCTGGCAATCTTGTTCTCGACAGAGAATCTCGTTCATGTGTGTGTAACAAGTGTCCACCTCACTTCCGCTCAGTACAGAAAGGAAATGAATGTAAATGTGTCTGTGACAGGAAATGTACCGGACTATTCGTTCTCGACCCCAAATCGTGCCATTGTGTGTGTCCAGAAGGATTGGTGATCGACCCAAAGACACAGCAATGCGTGTGTCCATACGAAGGCCAGGTGTATGACCCTAAGAAAGGTTGTGTTTGCCCAGCTCATCTCGTCCTAGACAGAGGCTCTCGCTCGTGTGTGTGCCCTGGGTGTCCACCTCACTTCCGCTCAGTCCAGCAGGGGGATGGATGTAAATGTGTCTGTGACAGGAACTGTACCGGACTATTCGTTCTTGACCCTAAGTTATGTCAGTGCGTGTGTCCACAAGGATTGATGTTCGACTCCACTACCAACGAGTGTGTGTGTCCCTATGAAGGCCAGGTTTATGATCCTAGAAAGGGTTGTATCTGCCCAGGAGACCTCGTTGTTAATGAAACCTCCGGATCATGTGTGTGTCCCGCTTGCGATAAGGGATTCACTCTCACTCAGGATGGAGATCAGTGCGAATGTGTGTGTAATGTGAAGTGTGTGCCTCCATTCATGAGGGCGTCCACGTGTCAGTGTGTGTGTCCCGAGGGAACCACGTTCAATCCTGATACTGGTAACTGCGATTGTCCCGAGGGCCAGTTTTACGACTTGGAGACACAGACTTGTGTATGCAACGGAGACAAGATCCTCAACAACATCACAGGGGAGTGCGAATGTTCTCCTTGTCCTCACGCTGGATACACTCTGCAACAGAAAGATAATGCCTGCAAGTGTGTGTGCACTGTCATCTGCGGGGAAGGACTCATACGGAACGAGGAAACTTGTACATGTGAGGAGCCTACATTCACCAAGCCCCCAGTTCCCTGCCAATGTATCTCGAAGGAACGCCACCCTCTGCAAAAGATGGAGTGTTCCAGACTGGCAGTGAGTCGTGAACACTGCGAGAATCCCCACGACCAATACAATTGTGTCTACCAGTGCTAAGGCGCTATCACATCATATGTACACGCAGGTGTATATGTCTACCACAATTACAGAGAAATTTTGAATGAAGCACTTTACTGAAAATTCTTGGAACACTTTCATCACTAGAATTATACAACATGCAGTTTTATTACTAAGAACAACTTAATGTAATTATATATACTAATCTTATTTCTATTGTAAAAAGACAATAATAATATTAATAGTGAAATAATAAAAATTAATAATAATAATAATAATATTTGTTTACAAGGACCTTGGAGCTGCTATAATATTGTGACATATCAGAACATGATATATATAATAATTATTATATATTATAAAATTAAATATTATATAGGATATATATGTATATATAATATTTGTATGTATATGTAAGAGTATAATATCAATTATAATTCATTAATTATAATGTGTACATAATAATTTTGTGCGTAAATGTAATTATTACTATTTATACATATATGTAACTGTACAATGTCATGTGTATGTGGATATTATTATGCAATCGCAAGGGCCATGTCCTTAAGTTATGTGTATGTCTAATGTTGGGAATGTCTTTCCACTGAGCTCTGTCAGTGGCTTCCTCTCTCAATCTGGCAATGTCAGCTTTGTTGGTAAGTCTTCTGTTAACTGATCCAAGGTCAGTGTGGACAGTTTCAAGTAAATTGGTTTGATGGTGTCCACGTCGACCTTTGAATTACTGGGCACCTATATATGACTGCAAATTGTAATGTTTGTTGTGCAGGTACATCAGGTGGCATGCACAATACATGGCCAAGCATACTCCATCGAGACTCTCTCACCATCTCAGATAGAGGGTTGCATCTGTGGTAAAGGAGCTCGGTAGAGATGGTGTTGGGCCAATGTACGCGCAGATGGATCTTAGGTGGCGTTGATGGCAATTGTCGAGGGTGCTGAGGATGGATTGTGGTGTAGCCCAGCTGCCTCAGTTGTAGAGCATAACTGACACTACAACTGCATGGTAGATCTGCCATCTTATTTGGAGTGGGATAAGGGGTTGTCGCATCCACATGACCCAGAATGACTGAAATGTGACATTGCCGAGATTGCAGCGGTGGAGGATGTCAGCTGTACTGTCTAGTCTTGAACCAAGGGATGTCGTGCAGCGCCATTGCTCTCTTTTCTGAGTGTCGTTGGTTTGGTTTGAAACTGCCAGATGAATGTGTGAAAATTCCAGGTAGTTCCATGACCTCTAGTATCTTCCTTCGTTTGATGGTGTCAAAAGTGTGAGACATGTCGATACCCATCTTGTGAAATTCCCAGTGACGGCACTGCACTATAGAGATTAGTACATTATATTGGTACTGTGAAATTGTGGTGGATTAAAAGGTTTGGTGGATTAAGCAGTGGTGGATTAACGAGAATTCACTGTAATAATTATATTGATTATGTAATTAGTACAGTAGTTAATGATACACATGTTTTATACGTCATAATATTATATATAAATTATTATAGCGTATATAGCATGTATATACAGTACTAGTCAGCTGTATTATGTATCTATAATATATTACAATTCAATTTATTATTATAATATTATATGTAGCTAGGATTAATAATATTTGTCCAAGTAATTCATGTGTATAATAATTATTATGGATAACTTAGTGCATTTTTAATATCAAACAATACATTACATTCCACAATGTACAAACTAAAATACAATTAAAACCATGACATGTGTAAGTATTAAATTGTGCCACATAATATTACGACATACAAAAAATCATTATGTGAGTGTATGTGTATAAAGTACATATATTAACTATGCGGAGTGTACGATACAATACAATAATAATATTAATTATGCATGCATAAGACATAATATTAATAGTGTGCAAAAATGAAAAGTCCAAAGTGTCTAACAAATGTAAATAAGGATAATGTAATAATAATAATATAATAATAATGATTTATAATAATATGGATAGGTATGTATTATACTTAAAAGCATACAATTCAAAGCACATACAAAACAATACAACTATGAAGTTATTACGAGCATTGCAGCACACAACAATAGAAACTAAATCTAACCGTTAGAGTCATGTTGACAGCATACGTAGCAAAGTAGAAAAAATAATTTCATAGACAAGTTTTGGCGGCGCAGTCTACAAATCTGTGATTTTCTCTTTTGGACGTGAAATTTTCAAGAATCGTCGTTTCCTTGAGGGCTCTTTGGCAGTTGGGCGAGAGGAGTCGCTTTTGGGAGATTCAACAGTGACAGTTTGTGGAGAAATCTGGTCATCAGCAACTTCCAGTACACCAAGTTGGGGAGATCCTTTAGCTGCCGATTTGACTGTGTTTGTCAGCTTCTTGTCTTTGGGGGGAGGAGCTGGGGGCAGGTTGACGTAGTAGTGACTAATCTTCGAACCCTCGTCATCTGATTCCTGATGTTCGACATCTTTATGATGAAGAGGGGCTTCCTCTTCACCGGCATTGCTCACGATTTCATCCACATAGCCTTCAAGATTTGGGTTAGAAGGCACAGACGGTTGCTGGCTGCCACTGGTGATCGCTGAGTCTTTTCCACGAGAAGATTTTGTTTTCGGGGGTGTGTATGTATTGTTGGATTGATTCGGAGCCGAAGCAATTCGCTGGAACTTTCGGGAGGAGTTGTCTTTTTTCACCTTTTCTTTCTTCCCACTGTTACCTTTAGGAGGTGAATGAACGTGTTGACCATCATTGCGCCCATCAGGAGAGGCCCGCTCTGATTCAATGACGACTATAACCTTTTCCTCCTGTTTCTTTTGCTTCTGTTTTTGTTGTTGTTGTTGTTGTTGTTGTTGTATTTCAGAATGAAGAGATCTAGCACGTGACATTCCCAAGCGGTTATTCTTGCTGGCATTCTTGTCTTCGATTACAGTCCCAGCGTGGGACTTGGTTTTAGTGAGGTACACGCCCGAAGACCCCTGCACAACATCAGACTTGCTTGAGCTCAAGTTACCTTGGCTAAACTGTACAAGGTTTTTCAGTGCTTTGCCAGCATAGTCTTTGACGTTCTTGTGTTCTGAGTCCTTCAACTTGAGCAACTGCTGTGGTAAGCCTAATTTCCACATGGCGTGTTGGTCCTCTCGGCAGTGAGCGGATAGATTCCACAATATACCACACGCGTTCTCCAATGTCATGCGTGACTGCTCCAGTTTTAAGTGCAGGAGGAGCTTCTTCAAACAACCGGATTCCCGTAGCCGATGTCGGTACACGTCATTGCTTGAGATCACAGCAGACAAGTTGCGGAGGATTCCTCCAGCATTCTCCACAACCATCAGTGCCGTCGATTCTTCAGAGCTACTGTAACTCAACAGCTGCACCAACGAGGGGATAGTCTTTGGGTTGGCGCACATACGTTCTCTCATTTCCAGTGAGTGGGCCGAAAGGTTCCACAGAGCACTTGTGATGTGCTGGAGACTGACGTCCTTGCGAACCTTGCTGATGGTGTCACAGAGTGCTATGGCAGCATCGCTTTCGGCAATAATAGCCTTAACATCACTGGAGGCCCTCCAGGAGAGGTTGCGAAGGATCTGGGCGGCATTTGCAATAACGGACTCGTTCCCGTGCCAGGTGTGGTAGATGAGGCTGGAGAAGAAGTGGGGGACCTGACAGAGGGTGGACTTGCTCTTGCTGTCCCCGTAAGTGAGGTTAACCAGGATGTTGAGTACGAAGCTGATGACCGAGTCTGGATGGAGAATGACGATCTTACTGCTGTGAGTGGCATAGTACTTGGACAGTTTGTAGTTGACGACTAGTATTTCTGCCACAGCCTGTATGCCACCAAGTGCTAGGATGGCTGGTCGGTAATCTTGCTTATCGTAGGATTTCGTATTGATTTTCTTCAAGGCGTACTCTATCCTCTCCTCGCAGTACTGCTTACACTGTATGAGGTCCTCTTCTTCAATCTCAAATGACGCTTTCAGACAAGATAGCAACTCGAAGAGACCGTCCGCGTGTTCCCGCACACGTTCAAGATACACCAGAACATTCCTCTCATACTTGAGAGTGTCTGGATCTGGGGAAGACTCCACCAGTCTGCGCAGAATGATCTGGGCCCTCTGTCGCACCTCCACATGCGACTCCTCCTCCTTTCTGTCCCAGTTGTGAATAATCTCCAGGAGCAGGCTCATACACCCACTCTGCCTCATCCCCTGACAGGTGGCATCCGAGTTGGCCAGCTTCTCCAGAACTTCAATTTTCTGTTCGTCTGGCTGTTCCTTGGATGTCAGTAACGACAGTAGGAGGAAGATGGTGTCTAGTCCCTGATGCTGTCCTACACTTTCTCTCTTGTGATGCTTCTCTGTTGCCTCGCAGCTCTTAGACCTTGTTCTGTGCATTGGAGCTGGTCTGTGGAGCTTGTCATAGTGAACATCCTCACCCTCTTCCTCCAAATGGGGGAATTCGTGATGAATCGGTAGGGGGTGTGGCCATCTTGGGGGTGCAGCACTTCTGGAACGAAACATCTCGCGGCCTCCGGAATGTCTTGAAGAATGTCCATGACGGGGAGGAATTGGACCATGTCTCTCGTGATGATGGTCTCGGGGTAGCCAACCTGGTCCGTACTGGTAGGTCTGTGGGTGATGGTGAGGGAGAGATGACCTCGATGAGGAGGACGAGTGGGTGGAATGAGTGGATCGGCTGAAAGAGGATATTTCGCTAGCAGGGCCAGAGCCTAAACGACGCTGCACACTTGACGAGTAGCTACCAGTCTCGCTACTGGACGGGGAACCATTTGAATTTTGGTAGTGATCGGGAGAAATGTGGAGAGGATCATGTCTTGTAAAAGAAGTTTTCAAAACTTCAGGGAAAACCTTGGATGTCTTGTCCGAAGTGTCTTCCATTGATACAGAACGCTGTAAGGTTGAGTGCGAGGGTAGAAGGATGCTAGTGGGAGGGTGACTTTGGTGAGAGCTACTGGTCGGGTCCGACATCTCAGAGGAAACGATCGATCCTTCACGCTGTGTTTCCTGCATACAATCGCCACTTCCCTTCCTTCTGGGAGGAGCGAGGTCCGAGGAACATTGGTCGCTGTATAGTCCAGAGTCTTGACCCGTACTGTGGGGACCGGGCGGGTAGGGGTGTCGGGAGGTATTGGGCAGCATGCAATGGCTGCTCCCCTCACTGAAAATACTGCTGTGTTCGCTTTGACTCAGTCCTGTTTCCGGGGGTATGACACTACCAGGACCCTGGAGAAAATGTAAGACAGTGATCATGCATGTGTACACTTTGACCAATACTACACACACACACACACACACACACACACACACACACTCAAATTCAAAACACACTAAACAAACATGCATGCACACACACACACACACGCACACACACACACACACACACACACACACACACACACACACACACACATACACACACACAACCACATTGTGCACTCTGTTAGACCCTCCCAATCATGGTATGTACTCTGATGCACACTCCCTATGGTCATACAAAGCACACTAATCATCCTGAACAGCCTTATACCAAAATAGGTAAAAACATTGGGTCTGTGGTCAGGAGTACTACATCAGAGTGACCACAGGTCAAATTATAATGTATACAAAATAGATTCTCTTTCAAAACTAACTAGCATGTCTACGAACACAATCAATCAGTTCGTATTGATTGGTTTCCTGCACTTTATGTGCGTATTAATTGCTTCTAGTCCAGAGGTACAATGGTGGTCTCATTTACACGGGTATCAGGTACAGAAAGCACCTCAGGAATACTCGACTACAAGTAGGAAAACCATCAGACGATTGGTTGGAGAAAAATACTTTCACAAAGTAGACAAAGAGGTAATGTGTTCACAACTGCAAATGAGGGTGGATCCTGGTGGATACAAAGTATTAGGAAAATTGTCAGTTTGAACAAGCAGCAAGTAAAACTAAAATTAATGATGAAATGTGGAAGAATGGAGTATACTCATCAGTAGTACTGTACCAGCAGGATGTCTAGAGAGTATTAACCAATATACACCAGATGTATAGTCTCACAAAAGTATATATGTACAGTAACAATAGAAACACTCATTTTTCATAATGCCACCAAACCTTTTCATACATTGCTACTTTCCAGACACATATCATACAAACAACAAGGAATGACTGGTTAATTTGCCAAATGTATTGATCCACCATGTTTTAAGAAGAATTATGTCAGAATAAAGAGAGTTCACTGTATACGCTGTACATACTGGAACACTAGTGGTGCTACAATTGTGTCAGAATAAAGAGAGTTCACTAGTGAAGTATACAATGGAACACTAGTGGTGCTGGTACAGTAGAACCATGATGACCGGACACCTTTACAATCCGACATCATCCTCAAACTGACCACAATCTGAAAAACAATTAGCTTTATATGCTGTATCGGGAAACCTCCATCGTCTCGAATGCTATGTACTGCCCAAAGTGTTAAATAACTGAGGTCCCGTTGTAATGCCGGATGCCATACCGGACTCACCATATATGTGTGTATACATATGTAGGTGTGCACACATGCACAAGCCAATATTCTGACAAGACAATACTCTGGAACATGACACTATGATAATACAACATACAGCTCCTCTTACAACAGTGCCTATGGGACCTGTACACGTGATCATAACACTGTATATGTACAAAGTGAACCATTTGCTATCTCTGTTCTGGCATGTGTCTGCGGACTGCAGGAGTCTATGTTTGTAGTGTTTATTTCATATCACACCTCATTAGTTCATCTCCCTCACCGCTGGTACGTTCCTACACCATATCACCATTCATGAGGTTAACCATGTCATAATGCATAGCACCGGTCATATCCATACAAGGTAATATGTCTTACCTGTGAATGTACACTGTACACAATGTACATGGAAGGTCTTGTAGTGAACAAAGGTGACACAACATGTTTATGCACATACAGTTGAAATGGGTCAGCTTTAGCAGCATCTATTATTGTTTTCATTGTCAGTAAAGTTTTACAGCGATGTTTGTAGTGATCAAATAAAATGGAGGCCATTCCAATGTCGATAAACATAACTTTGAAAAGGTTACATACAGCCCTTCATCATTATTGCGGTTTCAATTTTTGAATGTTTCGCTGAACTGTAAACAAGTCTTTGTATTTATAAAAAAGGCCTTTGGCCAGTGAAGAACAACGATGTCAAGTTAAATTACTTTACTTGTTTACTACACATCTGGTGTAGTTTGTTTACTGTTCACCCATATTGTGAGAAAGCAGCAGAGGCAATAGCAGCTGTCATTCATGTTTGTTTTGGAGATGTGTTCACCAGTATGGCTTCTAAAACACAATAACAAAGGGTCCAGTGGAGAGTACAAGTATGTGGCAAATATACAATAGAGATTTGATGTGTCCTATGTCAGGGGCATGTCCCCAATATGCAGAATAAGCTCTTTTTAACAACACTCCATACATGCATAACATGTACATAGGTAGTATGTATGTAAAAGTAAATATAGAATGTACGTGTACTGTATATATAGTGTGCACACTCACAATGGTGGATGCATGTGAGGTGTGTACCTTTATACAATACGAAGACAAGCTGGCCCGACAGCCAGGGCTCACAGATGGTAGAATGACAGGATTCTATTCTCAAAGTACAAGGTCGATTACATAGACAAAGGATTACCAACTGTCCCACATTACAACCTCACCATCACGGTAGTGGCATTGAATGATAGATTCACTGATAACCAATTCAGGTTCTTTGTACTTATATACAACACTATGATAACATGCGCAACCAATAAGGGACACCCATGTGTGGGGAGTATGCATGGGTATGGATAATGTTACTCGACCTACTGAAAGGGAGATCGAATCAGGTGAAATCAATGTATGATACCAAATACGTCTTTGTAAGGAGACAGTGCCAAAACCACATATAGACAGGGACAGGCAAATTGTATTGTACAGTGAATTATCATCCATCCGTCATAAATAATGGAGAGATAAAAATACGGCACAGAAATTACCATGTTTAGCAAAATGTCCAAAATACTATTATGATGAATGATCTGCGTACAGAATAACATTCACACACACAAACACTATACACACACA
>OZ026564.1:3041222-3106222 GCA_964020155.1 Chondrilla cf. caribensis | reverse complement strand
CACACACGCACACACACACACACACACACACACACATGCACACACACACACACGCACACACACACACACGCACACACACACACACACACACACACACACACACACACACACACACACACACCTCTGCCTCAGTGGACACAAATCTCGGTCATATCCACAGTAAATCTACATTCACTTACACAGCAACACATTACACTTATCATACTAAATACTACATACAGTGGAACCTCTCTATTACAAACCTCTGAATAGCAGAAACCTCTGTAGTAAGGACACCATTCTGTGTCCCAGTGTAGTACTGTATTGAATGACCTCTGAATTGAGGAAACCTCTGTAATAAGAACTAAAATCAAGGTCCTAAAGTGTCCCTAATAGAGAGGTTCCACTGCATCAAATATCATATTTGGTAAGTAATGTATATCTAAACTGCAATACAGTCCCATCCAGGGTACAAGAAGTGGTAGTAGTGGTAGCTAGGAGACTGGGAAACCCTACAAAATCTCTGCTGTGAAACAGTTCAAAGTGAGGGGAATTCTCCCAACAGGGGTCCAGCTACAGCAGGGTGGCTGACTGTCCTCTGAGGGTGAAATTGTGCGGGTCTTCCTCTTGTGCGTAAAAGTAAGACTGAGACTGCTTGGAAAATGCCCACCCCGACCCACTGTTATCCAGTGCTCACCATCAGTCTATTGTAGTATGGAGGTTGCCAAGGCGGTTCAAAGGCCATCATTTTGACTCCTGGAGCCTAACAACACAATGCAATCTTGACACAACTGGAAATGTGATCAACAGGTTCAACTACAAAGGCAAGCTGTGGTTGTGATTCTTCTCAAACTCTTGTTTCGGTACAGAGGCAAGGCAGCATGGGGTGGATTTATACTCACGAACTGAAAAGGTGGCCAAAGTTCAGCACTTTTGTGACTTCAGTGTTCCATAAATAGTAACATTATACCATATTTGCATATTTGTGGTGACAATACAAAGTGACACCAAGTCAGCTAGCAAAAGGCTCTGTACTGAAGGAAGCCCTAAAGTGCAGTGGGATGTAGAGATGCATTTCTCACTGTGTGGGAGAATCGTACTACACACACTATTGCTCTCCCCCCTTTTCTACAGCCACATGAGCCTCACCCTCACCCTCACACATCACATAGCTAGTGGACACAATCCTTACTCTCTCCCGGACATCTTAGCTACTATCACATTACGTTCCTTATCACTTCCCCCACATCATCAGACCACACGGCCGTCATGATCACCTCTCTGATATCACACAAGTATGTTACATACACTGTAACACTGTTACATCATGTACACCCACCCTCAGTCACTCTCCTGCACCACACAGCTACACTACACCCACCCTCAGTCAACTCTCCTGCACTACACAGCTGCACTACACTCACCCTCAATCACTCTCCTGCAACACACAGCTACACTACACTCACCCTCAATCACTCTCCTGCACTACACAGCTACACTACACTCACCCTCAGTCACTCTCCTGTACCACTCAGCTACACTACACTCACCCTCAGTCACTCTCCTGCACCACACAGCTACACTACACTCACCCTCAGTCAACTCTCCTGCACCACACAGCTACACTACACTCACCCTCAGTCACTCTCCTGTACCACACAGCTACACTACACTCACCCTCAGTCACTCTCCTGTACCACACAGCTACACTACACTCACCCTCAGTCACTTTCCTGCACCACACAGCTACACTACACTCACCCTCAGTCACTCTCCTGCACCACACAGCTACACTACACTCACCCTCAGTCACTCTCCTGTCCTGTACATAGCGTGATATACCAGAATACAACATTCACATGTGAAGGTTTGTATATAATATGATATAATATCTGCTATATGCAGGACACACTATGCACACAGATTTATTTTTGGATTTGAGGGAGGTTTCCAGATTTGGGGAAATTCCCTTCACTAGTAGGAGAGCTTGGCTTCATTTTCACAATCCACACAGTATTGTTTTACAAAGAACTGCCCTCACTAAAATCTATACCATTTTGAAATGAGACTTACTCACACGTACATGCACAATTACTCATTCTTACTCATGTACAGTGAATACAGTTAATCCGTCGCAATTCACTTCAAAGAATACGGTGGATTAACAAGTTTGGCAGACTAACTGGATATTCATTGGTACTTGTACACTATACTGGTACTGGGAAATTGTGGTGGATTATAACAGGTTTGGGAGATAAAGCGGCGGCAGATTAACAAGAATTCACTGCACCTACACACGTACACTCAGACACACCACACAGTGGTGGGAACATTGACACAGGACCTGAAGGCATGTGAAGTAGTCTTCAGTACTAGGTACTGCATAGGCCCTATGGAGTCCATGTGTTCTTCTCCAATCAGTACAGATATCATTAGTGTGATGTCACAACTTCCGATATCAATGACTGGAGGTGAGTACAACTGTTCAGTTGCTGTGGTAACCCCAGCCTAATATAATGCCGCCTTATGCCAAGGGGTGTTTGAAATACACCCCACACCTGGTTACCTTAGGAAAATATAGTATATATACACCCCACACCTGGTTACCTCAGGAAAATATAGTACATATACACACCACACCTGGTTACCTCAGGAACAAATGGTACATATACACCCCACGCCTAGTTACCTCAGAACATATAATACATATACACACCACACCTGGTTACCTCTGGAACAAATGGTACATATACACCCCACATCTGGTCACCTCAGGAACAAATGGTACATATACACCCCACGCCTAGTTACCTCAGAACATATAGTACATATACACACCACACCTGGTTACCTCGGAACATATAGTACATATACACACCACACCTAGTTACCTCTGGAACATATGGTACATATACACCCCACATCTGGTCACCTCAGGAACAAATGGTACATATACACCCCACGCCTAGTTACCTCAGAACATATAGTACATATACACACCACACCTGGTTACCTCTGGAACAAATGGTACATATACACCCCACGCCTAGTTACCTCGGAACATATTATAGTACATATACACCCCACGCCTAGTTACCTCGGAAACAAATGGTACATATACACCCCACGCCTAGTTACCTCGGAACATATTATAGTACATATACACCCCACACCTAGTTACCTCAGGAACATACGTATAGTTCTGTAGATCACTTCAAAGTTCACATTCTCTTGTACTCTCCCACGATCATGTCAAATAATTCCTATTCATACCATTCTCACATATTACACACACACACACACACTAGGGGAACAGGGTACAGAATAGCACAATGGGACAGCTTTTAAATACACCCATTCTACTAAAAATTATACTTAAATTGGATTCAAAATCAGTAAAAAGTTTATCCTACACAAGTATCACATTGCCTATGTGTAATCAATATACACATACATCACAAAAGGTTATCTAATATTGTGTAATGGGGTGCTTGCATGTGGGAAATCACCTCTTACTGTACCCTGCCACTGGGGGAAACTGAATCCTTCCAGCTTGTACGTAGGATGATGAAACCAGCCCGGTGCATGTTTGCACACAAAAAGGATTTACCATTCGAATATCATTGCAAGCGACACTGCAGCTGTCTTGCAGTAAACAGCTGTATCCAATGACTCCATGCATGCACATGTTTAAGATGATAGGCAGACAATCCAAAACAGCCCCTCGTCGCATTTAAGCCGAAAGGGATTTGATTTGTTGTCGCATAGTGAGCCCATGTGAAGTGGATTCTCTATTAATGAAATACTTTGATGGAGGTGGTGTAGCATCAGCACTGCACAGTGTTTGGTAGACCAGGTGGTAAGTGTGACATTAGAGGCATGTGGGCATGTGAATGACAGTATTAACATCTACACCACACATTTCATCCAACACATCCTATTAGAGCAAGTCTATAGATATTGTGCCATTACTAAGAGAGAGTTACAACTCACATAGTAAACATTATGCTTAGTACACACTCCTGGTTGGTACACATGCACTCCTGGTTAGTACACAGTCCTAGTTAGTACACACTCCTGGTTAGTACACACTCCTGGTTGGTACACATTCTTGGTTAGTACACTCCTAGTTAGTACACACTCCAGGTTAGTACACACTCCTGGTTGGTACACATGCACTCCTGGTTAGTATATACTCCTGGTTAGTACATACTCCTGGTTAGTACATACTCCTGGTTAGTACACACTCCTGGTAGGTACACACTCCTAGTTAGTACACACTCCTGGTAGGTACACACTCCTAGTTAGTACACACTCCTAGTTAGTACACACTCCTAGTTAGTACACACTCCTGGTTAGTACATATTCCTGGTTAGTACACACTCCTGGTTAGTACACACTCTTAGTTAGTACACACTCCTGGTTAGTACACACTCCTGGTCAGTACACACTCCTGGTCAGTACACACTCCTGGTTAGTACACACTCCTGGTTAGTACACACTCCTGGTCAGTACACACTCCTGGTCAGTACACACTCCTGGTCAGTACACACTCCTGGTCAGTACATATTCCTGGTTAGTACACACTCCTGGTTAGTACACACTCTTAGTTAGTACACACTCCTGGTTAGTACACACTCCTGGTTAGTACACACTCCTGGTCAGTACACACTCCTGGTCAGTACACACTCCTGGTCAGTACACACTTCTGGTCAGTACACACTCCTGGTTAGTACACACTCCTGGTTAGTACACACTCCTGGTTAGTACACACTCCTGGTTAGTACACACTCCTGGTTAGTACACACTCCTGGTTAGTACACTCCTAGTTAGTACACACTCCTGGTTAGCACATACACTTCAATCAGTCTCAAGCTCATGTAAACTATGTCAACCAGTACTGATAGCAAGTACCTCTGATAAGAAGTACAGATTTGGTGTGCCCTTCAACATACTCAGGTACTAAGTAAGTTTGACTACGCATATTCACATGACATTAGAGTTGTATTCTCACTGTGCGTGCAGTTGTCATATCCACAGAGGTTACAGCGGAAATACCTAGTACTTGCTTGTGAGTATGTCTGTCCACACACACACACACCAGGATGTAAGAACAGGTGACCACCAAATACCTGAATAACACAGCTAGTTCCATGCACATGAGAAAAAGCATGCAGATGATGTGACATCATGACCTTCATAACCTCCCCATATGCAAAAGACTTTCACTATAAGGCACCACATGTCACCACTGACAGAGATTTCATGAAGTCAGTAAAACAACCCAAGACAGGTCGACTCTGTTGGGTACTCACCTAACACGATGTTAACCTGGGAACTATTGATTAGGGGATACATACACAATGTCCTCATGTACATGAACCCATTACAATATTAACTGCCACAGGAAGTGCATACAATGGAACTGATAGAGATCACATACTTGTTCAACTGCTCACAAACTACATTTTATTACCATTGTTGTCTGTACTGTGTGTGTGTGTGTGTGTGTGTGTGTGTGTGTGTGTGTGTGTGTGTGTGTGTGTGTGTGTGTATACGTGTGTGCATGTGTGTGTGTGTGCATGTGTGTATACGTGTGTGCATGTGTGTGTGTGTGTGTGTGTGTGTGTGTGTGTGTGTGTGTGTGTGTGTGTGTGTGTGTGTGTGTGTGTATACGTGTGTGCATGTGTGTGTGTGTGTGTGTGTGTGTGTGTGTGTGTGTGTGTGTGTGTGTGTGTGTGTGTGTGTGTGTGTGTGTGTGTGTGTGTGTGTATACACTGAATCTTATACACACGTACATACATCACATTATTATTTATGTATAATATACGTACACTGTTGTATATGCAGTACATACAGTATATAGAGTATATACCATACATGTACATAAGTGAGTGGCTGTCATGAAATCACACACAATATCAGTATATACGTATGTACAGTCAAACCAAGTGAAGATGGGATCCAAGGGACCTCATACTTTTTACACGTCAACAAAATTTCATCACAATCGAGCACATCACAGTGAACATATATACAGAGTTTGCTGTTGTAAGATAACAGATACATACATATTGTGTGTTAGCGGAGATTTCATGTCAAAAGTGTTTCACAGAGTGTGTCCAACTGCATATGTAACCCTACATACTACTCGTGTGTACAGTATATACAGTAATGAATGCAAATAACATACAAGATCCATGAAGGTAGGTTGGCCACATTCCGTTATACAAAGTCCTCATCCAGGCTATTAGTCACCTGAAATTCGAAGCTTCATTTAATTGCGGGCAAAGTTTCACCACTTTGGACCATATACCAGCAATTTCGGTTATCGGAATTGACCCCAATTTCAAAGAACCTGCCTTAGGGTAGGGGTACTTCAAAAGGGACCGCCGGTGTGTTCATGTTACAATGTATGTAGGCACTGTGACCTACAGGGACAACTGCACATGAAATCGCATTTTGATTATGATGGCTTGTATGGGGCGCAAGTAGTTCGAGACTAGGCTACCAGTTTCGAGTTTCAAGATCGATCCAACCACATGACCATAGTCTGCAGGACAGACAGACTCATCTGCAAACTTGCAAGTGTGAATGTAGACAGGATAATGGAAGAAAGTCCCTGTGGGCATGTAGCACAAGTACCTATGACTTTCACTAGTGCATTATCTCATCGGAATCAAGAGTGCTGCGAACGGCGCTAACCTCAACAGCATTCCGTACATTGCAGGACTGCTATAACTTGAAGTATAGCCACGTAGAGTCCCTCTCTCTCACACACACAACATGTACACACACACAACATGTACATACACACACACACAACCTTCACACACACACGCACACACACACACACACACACACACACACACACACACAAACACACACACACACACACCACCACCAACAACAACAACAACAACAGCAACACAAACAAACAATAGATGCATGTACCTATATACGTACAATACACACAGGGCCCACTCAACTAAAACTGTCCCATAGTCTGTCTACAACAATTTGTAGCGCAAAGTGTAACAACATATGACAATTACACAGTCTGGTGATCATTCCACTGCCCATGAGTGACCACTAGCTGGTCAACCAGCAGAGCTACAGCCTCAGAATGTGAGTAACCCACAAACATCCAGGGTACAGCCCAGTGCAGACAGGCGACTGTGAGTGAGTGCTGACATGCACCAACCAGGATGATGTCATCCACAAAGACACAGAGCACACACATACAGCAGAAACTGCCACACACAGTTGACAGTACTCAAGGATATGTACACAAGTACAATACATAGTGGTAAAATGTTACAATACTCAAGAATACAAACACCAGTACAGTATGAGTTGCTACACTGCAATACAGAAAGTAATACAAAACTGTCATACTAAAGTTCTCAAAAATACACTCACACACAGATACAGTGTACATTGCCATAACATGATTCAATACAGGAGAATAGGTGCCTGAGCCAGTATATACGCAGATATGCAGATTTCTATGAAAACTTGTATTGACTGGAACACACTGGTGCGTTGCTGACATCACTGTGTGGGTGACATGTTGTAACCTGATGCAAGGATCAAGCGCATGACCTAGAGATACTGAACAAGGTCAACAAGGCCACCAAAGATGATACCTGACAACATGTGGAAAATGGGTTACTTTGTTTAAAAAACCTAAATATTTTGTATACGTACATACATCTACATGTATGAACTGTACGTACGTATGTATGTCTTGCAGTACACGTGTATGTTGTATGTACGTATATATGAATGTATGTTAGTACAGTACACATACTGCACATACATACACGTACAGTGTATAGTTTGTAAAGTAAACATACATTACACGTACATATGCATGTACATTTGTGTAGTACACGTACATGTACATATACGCATGTACGTTTGTACAGTACACATACGTACATGTACATATGTACGTACATTTGTACAACACACGTAGTTTAAATACATTTTAGGGTTAAAATTGCACAGCGTCTGAGTACTGTGAGCCATCTTGGACAGGATGGGAATCTTCTGACGCCCAATTAATCAGACGCATCAGTCTCATGTAGTGAAGAGAAGTTGAAAAAACAATGAAAGGCGTCTCAGAATTAAGGGCATTCGAGGGTCTCAACAATGCTTGGTAAGATTGGGTATCATTGCTGACTGCTTGGTGCATTCACGAACCAGGTAGCTGATCTTGGTTTCACCTCTTAATAGCATGGGATTGAATTCATTGAATCGACTCTACCACTTCGATTGAGGGTGTGGAGGAGAGATTGTCTGAGATTACGAGTTGCATTGTGAGTGAGAGTTGTGTTACAGCTAGTCAAGGTTTGGCGTACTGGAGGTTGGAACAGTGCGCGAACTTCAGACAGCAAATTGGCTGCTCAAGTGGTTGGGAGTGGGTAGGTGGATCATGTATATCATATGTACTGCATGTACTGTGTGTATTGTATGTACTGTGTGTACTGTATGTACTGTATGTACTGTGTGTACTGTGTGTACTGCATGTACTGTGTGTATTGTATGTACTGTGTGTACTGTATGTACTGTGTGTACTGTATGTACTGTGTGTACTGTATGTACTGTATGCACTGTGTGTACTGTATGTACTGTATGTACTGTGTGTACTGTATGTACTGTGTAAATACTGTGTACTGTCTGTAGTGTATTAACTTAAGTGTGTACATAGTTTTGTCCAGAACATCACAATAGTGTATAATAACTGGAAAAACTACTGGTTTGTGTATTTATTAGAGGACTAATATCACAGCACACTAGCTAGAAGTACTCCATTCAAAGCACACTAGCTAGAAGCACTCCATTCAAAGCACACTAGCTAGAAGCACTCCATTCAAAGCACACTAGCTAGAAGCACTGCATTCAAAGCACACTAGCTAGAAGCACTCCATTCAAAGCACACTAGCTAGAAGCACTCCATTCAAAGCACACTAGCTAGAAGCACTCCATTCAAAGCACACTAGCTAGAAGCACTCCATTCAAAGCACACTAGCTAGAAGCACTCCATTCAAAGCACACTAGCTAGAAGCACTACATTCAAGGCACACTAGCTAGAAGCACTCCATTCACTGCCATGTTGTCTGCCTGAGGCAATCTAGAATTCTGAGGGGTCAACCTAGCATGACAGCATGTAGGAAACCATTCACACCAGCAACACGGGGCAGACGGCAGAGAAGGCTGACTCCTTGTGTGGGTACACACCTCTTACCAGCCCTGGTCTATGGGAACACATGATGGCAACATTAGTCACAACATGCTGGGCGTGCAATGCAAGTCTAGTGTGGGGTTAATGGAGTGATAGATGTGTTGAAAAGCAAACAACCAACGTCTGGGGTGTATCGACCGGAAAAATCATCATAGACACCGAGTACATTATACAATTTACGTACATGCGTGCCAATACATTACAGTGCTTGGGAAAATCACCACCTGTAAACATATTACATGAGACATGTACACAATCAGGATGGAGACACTTTGGACCGTGTTGACGCATAAGGTGGAGTTCATTTGCAAGGGCGAGTACATTTGTACGTACGTATATGGTGATAGGCATGTATGTACGCATTAGGCACGTATGCATGAACGTACATGTACATGCATACGTACATGCGGATGCATAGGTACAGGTATGTGTGGGGGTAATGTACGGGTTTGCCCAGACGGTGTATCAGCATTGTTGGGTTGCTTGGCCAGAGTGGTCACATCATGAACATTGTCTGGCTAATCTAGACTAGACAAAATGGCTGCCTGACTTTTGGCAAGGCATTAGAACAGTGCAGTATGCATTGGTCAGTACAATGAAGCATACTAAGTATATAAACCTATACAGTACATTAGAGCAATACCAACACAATGTAGGTAAATACATAAATTACACTTTCAAGCATTGTTCACACAACACCAACTAATACATACAAACTAGCACCTATTGGGTTTACTGTATGGTTGAGTGGGCGTGATGGAGTCATCATGTCTAGTGTTGGATATCATGGGTGAACTAGCGCTTGTTATCGTATCATCGGACTAGAACAACTCCCGGAGAGCACACACCACATGGCTTTATTTGGAAACATTGCTAGAGGGAGGGCCAAAGTAACACCTTTGAAGGATATAGATAGAAAACCTTGCTAGAGGGAGGGGCAAAAGTAACAACCTCATAGGATATAGGGGTTTGGGGAGGTAGACGAATGCATATCACATTTGAAGACGTCATTCATCATGTTCCACTAATTGCCAGACAAAGGCTTCAGGAAATGCGTGTGAGTGGTGTATCTACCGTACATGCCCACCAGAGAATGTGGATTGTGGGCGATGATAACATCAGATACAAGGATGCAATTACACAATTAATGAGGAACATTCACACACACATGAACTGAATATACGGGAGGATGGTGCACACAGGATGTACTGACATCTCCGAGTTAAGTGATAGCCTCCCAAATCCGAGTCACAAGGCTTCCTAACGCCCACACACTTGGTCCCCCCAACCCTAGAGTGGGATGTGTTCAAGGATACCCATGTGAGTGGGCATTGTGTGGGACAGCGCTGTATTCCATTAAGGACAGGTTTGCATTCCTTAAATCAATTTGGGGATGTGTTTCCATGGCAGCCATGTTGCTATGTTTTAAAAACACCAAGGTCAATCATCTCATCCCTACTCTACTGCTGAGCTGTTGTTCCAGGTGTACACTAATGAGTGTAGTACACACTAGAGTTATTTCAGTGACTAGATGCAGATTAAAATGGTTGCTAGGGTATCGAACAACCATTCCTTTGTTGTAAACAGCTACGTAATACTGAACAGCCAATACTGGGCAAATACAGTTGAACACTCGTATAACAAACCAGAAATTCCGGGGCAATCTGTTTGTTATAAGCAGGAGTTTGTTACATCAGGTCATATCAGGACAATTTCGTATGAGATACTGTAGCACATGGTTGAGATCATTGCTTTGTTATATCAAGAAGTTTGGTATAGAGGAGTTTGTTATAAGAGTGCTCCATTGTAGCTACAATGCAGCTAGAAAAATACTTTGTGTATTGACAAACTATTGAACGCGATTAATCAATCGTGCACACTTATGCATACCAGTGAGTAGAATTATTTGATTACAATTAAATTACCATTACTCGAATTGTGCAATTAATTGCCATCAATTACCATTACAAGATACCATTACCACAACGCAGTGATGTAAGCACATCATAGATGTGTGTACACCCTATTATAACGTAAGTATATACATGTTCATTGGAATACACACACACACACACACACACACACACACACACACACACACACACACACACACACACCACACACCACGCACACACACACACACACACACACACACACACACACACACACACACACACACACACACACACACACACACACACACACACACACACACACACACACACACCACGCACACACACACACACACACACACACACACACACACACACACACACACACACCACGCACACACACACACACACACACACACACACACACACACACACACACACACACACACACACACACACACACACACTCACACTCACATGAGACACTTGCTGTCCATAACTACCAAGCAGAGACTCAATCTCCATCAAATGAGTTTGTCTCTCCTTTTCCACTCTTTGAAACTCGTCCCGGGTGCCAAGTGTGGCAACAAATTCCTCCTCCATCAATTCCAGCTGACCGCGCAACTCACGAGCCTACAGGCAGACAGAACACATACGGTAAGAGTATCATGAATGTACACACTGTACAGAGGCTCATGGACACTGGACCTAGTGTACTAGGACATAACAAAGGGATCCCTCTTCTGACATGAGGTAGTGAAAAGGTTGGTTTAGCTTGATAAGTAGCAAGCTGAGTGAACACGATACGATCATTTCTGGAAATTTTTGACCATCCAAAATTGGAGAAAATTTGCCACACATGAAGAATGCATGAAGCACCCCTCCCCCTCCCACACACACATTGTATGTATGTGTGTCTGTGCTTCCAATTCACACGGTATATTAACATGTTTCTGATCAATACACATGCATGCACATACAGTACAGTATATTGTACATAATCTACGTAAGTCACAGCCATACATACGTATATATATACATACATTTCAGATTATATATACAACACCACATACACACCATACATAAACTGTATATTACATATATGTACGTACATATGTATGTACTGTATGTATGCACGTGTTAGTATGTACAGTACAGATGTACAGTAACACATTAACCTTTCTTTGTAGGTAACCTTGCATGCATGTTGATCCCAAATGACATACATGAATTCACGCATGACCAACACCACAACATGCAGACATATGACAAGATTGTGTGTGCAAGTGCGTTTGTGCGTTTGTACATTAGCAAGCTTGTACATTAGCAAGCTATAACCAAGGTACACTACAGCTGGAGTCCCACTCCGAGGGGGGCTAGCGATAATATTCAGAGTTCACATAATACAGCTGCTGCTTCTCAGCAAGGAGGGTGTCAACAATGCCCTAAAGTAGAAGTTGGGTGGACCCTATGTGTGAGAAGGTTACCACATGCTGAGGAAGTATGCAATCGTGTGTGCATGTATTTGGACTGGCTGAATGGGTGAGTGGTCAAGTATGCAACCACCATGTTCTGTTGTAGAGAGGTTATCTCCAGTCACACACATGCACACACACACACACACACACACACACACACACACACACACACACACACACAAACACACACACAATAAATTATTATTAAAGATACAATTCTACATACAAATGTTGTGTACTTTCAATCGATGTTTGAATGAGCTTGTGTGTGTGTTGTGTGTGTGTGTGTGTGTGTGTGTGTGTGTGTGTGTGTGTGTGTGTGTGTGTGTGTGTGTGTGTTGTGTGTGTATGTACTATTGTGTGTGTGTGTGTGTGTGTGTGTGTGTGTGTTGTGTGTGTATGTACTATTGTGTGTGTGTGTGTGTGTGTGTGTGTGTGTGTGTGTGTGTGTGTGTGTGTGTGTGTGTGTGTGAGTTTGCGCATCTGTGTGTACACAAACACAAGTCCATCTCCCAATCTTCCCTCACCCCCTCAATAAGGCACGCCAACACTAACCAGACACACAATGATGGTGCAAAGGGAGAAAGTATGCAAGTGTAGGACTTCTCAAGGGGGTGTGAGGTGTTGTGAGGGGGATTCACTGATATAAACCTGCCAAACGAGAACAAAGCAGACTTCAACACTCCCTCGGGCAGAACACCCCTTCACTGGCAACTCCTTAACATTCTCCACTTGATGAACACAGCTTGCATGTAGGTGCCATAGGTATGCATATTTCATCTCCACCTGTGGTCTTATTATCATAGCAAGACATTCTTAGTGAGTTCAGAAGCACAATCGGAATGAAACAGTCTTTGGGTTGGAAAAATGCTTCAAGTGTCCAAAAAAGGAAGTGTGGAAACCTCCACTGCATGTGGGTATGAATTTCTGGGCTGATATTAACGACGCCTACTATGTGAATTCCGCTTGAAGGAGGGTTCCATTACTGCATAATGCCCCAACACCCCATGGGATGGCTCCATACAATCCCAACCACTTGTCATAAAGCGTGTCAGGCATGTTACTCCTACAAGCAGCACACACATCCACACTACAATCACCAACTCAGGTTACAACACCTTGTGGTGTTGGGCAAGATATACTTACCGGGTTTCCTCATTGTTACAAGTTGACCACTGCCAGGTGACACACAACCATACATTTGTTGTGAGGAGAACCACATATCCATTATACTTGAACAGAACAATGGTCATGCAGAAACTGTGAGTGGAGAACCAACCAAGTATGTACGTATGTACATACTAGAGACTCAGCCAAGTTCATATGTACGTATATACTAGAGACCCAACCAAGTACATATGTACGTATATACTAGAGACCCAACCAAGTACATATGTACGTACATACTAGAGACCCAACCAAGTACATTGTACATATATACTAGAGACCCAACCAAGTACATATGTACGTACATACTAGAGACCCAACCAAGTACATATGTACGTATATACTAGAGACCCAACCAAGTACATATGTACGTATATACTAGAGACCCAACCAAGTACATATGTACGTACATACTAGAGACCCAACCAAGTACATTGTACATATAATATACTAGAGACCCAACCAAGTACATATGTACGTACACACTAGAGACCCAACCAAGTACATTGTATGTACATACTAGAGACCCAACCAAGTACATATGTACGTACATACTAGAGACCCAACCGAGTACATATGTACGTACACACTAGAGACCCAACCAAGTACATACTGTAAGGAGATTGCATAAGTACGACCAGGTACACAAAAATGTATACACAGATAGAGACACCTATGTATGTTCATGTACACACACGTAAGGGGATCATGAATACACTGTTAAGAACGTGTACATAATATGCGGGACTAAGAGGATTCTGTATGCACTGTACATATTAACTGTGACAATTCTGTACACAGTGTACATATTAACTGTGACAATTCTGTATGCGGTGTACATATTAACTGTGACGATTCTCTACGCACTGTACATATTAACTGTGACAATTCTGTACACAGTGTACATAATAACTGTGACGATTCTCTATGCATTGTACATATCAACTGTGACAATTCTGTATGCAGTGTACATATTAACTGTGACAATTCTGTACACACTGTACATATTAACTGTGACAATTCTTTACACACTGTACATATCAACTGTGACGATTCTCTACGCAGTGTACACATGAACTGTGAGTATCATGTCTGCAATGTAAGTAGAGATCTTGTAACCATGTGCATTGAACAAAGCCGTCAACAGATGTGGCTCACATACTCGTGAAAGATACTGGACACAGGGACAAGGTGTGAACCGTTCAATGGTATCCCAGCTGCCACCGCGAACCCACAAAATAAACTAGAGCCATCAAAACAAACTGCTCATGAACAAATTTGTGATTTGTAAAGAGAGGCAATTCCAGCCTCTTCATGTGGTACTCTAACAAAGTATATGTCAATTTTATGAAATATATATTCAAAGTAGGTTGATATGGGTACACACTTGCATAGAAATGTGTATGTATGTACTTATATGCTGACATAAAAGCAAGCACATACAGATACTACAAATAATGTACTGTAGCATGTCATGGATGTTGTGTGTATGTGTCTGTTTTCACCACAGTTATTGGATCGAATTGTAGGAGCTACAGAAGTTCACTGACCACAGGGAGGAGGAATTCAAAGACAGCTACAGTAAAAACCGAAATGTGGTCACCTGTGAGACCTCATGTACAGTGGAACCTGTCTGATGTGGTCACCTATGGGACCTCATGTACAGTGGAACCTGTCTAATGTGGTCACCTATGGGACCTCATGTACAGTGGAACATGTCTAATGTGTTCACCTATGGGACCTCATGTACAGTGTGACCTGTCTAATGTGGTCACCTATGGGACCTCATGTACAGTGTGACCTGTCTAATGTGGTCACCTGTGGGACCTCATGTACAGTGGAACCTGTCTGATGTGGTCACCTATGGGACCTCATGTACAGTGTGACCTGTCTAATGTGGTCACCTGTGGGACCTCATGTACAGTGGAACCTGTCTAATGTGGTCACCTATGGGACCTCATGTACAGTGTGACCTGTCTAATGTGGTCACCTATGGGACCTCATGTACAGTGTGACCTGTCTAATGTGGTCACCTGTGGGACCTCATGTACAGTGAAACCTGTCTAATGTGGTCACCTATGGGACCTCATGTACAGTGTGACCTGTCTAATGTGGTCACCTATGGGACCTCATGTACAGTGTGACCTGTCTAATGTGGTCACCTGTGGGACCTCATGTACAGTGTGACCTGTCTAATGTGGTCACCTATGGGACCTCATGTACAGTGTGACCTGTCTAATGTGGTCACCTGTGGGACCTCATGTACAGTGGAACCTGTCTAATGTGGTCACCTATGGGACCTCATGTACAGTGTGACCTGTCTAATGTGGTCACCTATGGGACCTCATGTACAGTGGAACCTGTCTAATGTGGTCACCTATGGGACCTCATGTACAGTGTGACCTGTCTAATGTGGTCACCTATGGGACCTCATGTACAGTGTGACCTGTCTAATGTGGTCACCTGTGGGACCTCATGTACAGTGAAACCTGTCTAATGTGGTCACCTATGGGACCTCATGTACAGTGTGACCTGTCTAATGTGGTCACCTATGGGACCTCATGTACAGTGTGACCTGTCTAATGTGGTCACCTGTGGGACCTCATGTACAGTGAAACCTGTCTAATGTGGTCACCTGTGGGACCTCATGTACAGTGGAACCTGTCTAATGTGGTCACCTATGGGACCTCATGTACAGTGTGACCTGTCTAATGTGGTCACCTATGGGACCTCATGTACAGTGTGACCTGTCTAATGAGCTACAGAAGTTCACTGATCACAGTGAGGAGGAATTCAAAGACAGCATTAAGAGCAGCAATCATGTGCTTGAGAGGCACCAGACAAAGATCAACCTATTTTGATGATGCCCACTTGGATGTTGTGATCAGTGAGAGTAGGATCAGAAGTGGGGGTAATTAAACTGACAGCGCATGATATTGAAGATTTGATTACTATATCATTATATTATATTACACATTTGCTTATTGTACTATTGTGGTGATATTGATATTCATTCAAAGACAGCTACAGTAAAAACCGAAATTACTAATTAGAAGGGCAAATGAGAGATTAGTGATGCCGTATACAACTACCACCTACCGTACATACGTATGTACATTGAACTTATGGGTGGGGCTAACTCATGCTAGCTGGGAGTCGGCTGTAATTTTCAAATCGGGTATCAGTGCATATTATGTAACCAATGGATCAATCAATTAATCACTGGAAGTAATTAAGTGGGCATAATTAGGAACCACTCCCATTTTATTAGACTGAGTAGTCATCCAGTAGATGTGATGTGGAGTCTTTAGAATCCTTTTCACATTTCAGGTACTCTTGAAGAGCAAAATTGAACCCATGGAGTGAAGGTTCTGGGTAATAAGGTGGGGGTGGCTTCCTGTTCTACTCACTTAATTACTTCCTGTGATAAATCAATTTAATTGCACAAATAATGATGATCAGATTTGAAATGAAAATTGATTGATCAAGCGATCGATCGATTAGGCGTACCAGCACTAATATTATGTACATATATACTTACGTATGTTATATTATGTATGTACACATGCATACTTGTACTAAGCACCAATAACAGTTCATGGTGAGGTTGCATCATCACAACATGCATCTCTGACATGCATGCAGGAGGGAGTCTGTTTGAAATGTGTCAAAGCCAGTCAAGTACAACTGCTGCTGACACATGCACACAGTCTGGTACTTCATGTTTGTCAAAATGCCCCAAATTTTATTGCCAGGAGGAGAGTAAAGCCCCCACTCCATCTGCCCCACTCACCTCCTGAGAATCCTTCGGCAGCTGCCTTAGTCTGTTCTTCGCCATGTTCATTTCCTCCTGCAGGTGGTTGTACTTGATCCAGCGAGAATGCTGCTCGGCCTGCAGCTGACTCCTGTGGCAGAAGGTGAAAAATGGGGAAAAAATCAAAAGACATACATTGATGTTTGATATGTACACTCTATGTGGGAGCACTGTACATACACACAGAAACGTATGGACAGAGGTGTTTTTCTCCTAGGCCTGCCTCAAGGCTTGATAATATCTCTTATTAAGTCTCGGTGCGTAGGGGTAGATACATATGTACTGAATGCTAAATTATCATACCACACACACACACACACACACACACACACACACACACACACACACACACACACACACACACACACACACACACACACACACACACACACACACGTGCATACGTACACACACACACACACTACAGGTACATTCACTCATACAATAAAATTTAATGACATTCATTGTTCTCATCCAGACAAACAACCTGACCCCATGTTCCTTATTTGGCAAAGTACACAAACACTTTCAAATTAACAACAATCAACTACTCCCCAAGGGCCTCACACACACAGTATTTTGAGGAAAATTGCCAGTGATTCTTTAACAGGTGTAGAGTAAAATAAGATGCAAAATCCCTTAACACGTACATAGTAAGTATGATTTACAACGTATACAATGGAACCTCTTTATAAAGGACACATTGGGACCAGCTAATGTACATGTCCACTGTAGAGAGGTTGTCCACTCTTTAGAGGTATAAAAATGTATCAACACAGTAGGAAGGCCCATTTTCGTGTTCCTTTGTAGGGAGGTAACTTCTAAGGGTGTTCACACTCACGTAACTATTGGACCGAGTACTATAGCCATGCTCAGTCAAAGTGAAGTCAAACAAGTTGCAGACATTAATACTTTGACATGTACTGTATGTAGTACTGTATGTGAAGACTACTATACAGTGGAGCCTTAGATGAATTATTACTTTGGGTGGACAATGATATACAGCGGAACCTGTCTAATGTGGTCACCTATGGGACCTCGTGTACAGTGGAACCTGTCTAATGTGGTCACCTATGGGACCTCATGTACAGTGGAACCTGTCTAGTGTGGTCACCTATGGGACCTCATGTACAGTGGAACCTGTCTAATGTGGTCACTTATGGGACCTCATGTACAGTGGGACCTGTCTAATGTGGTCACCTATGGGACCTCATGTACAGTGGAACCTGTCTAATGTGGTCACTTATGGGACCTCATGTACAGTGGGACCTGTCTAATGTGGTCACCTATGGGACCTCATGTACAGTGGAACCTGTCTAATGTGGTCACTTATGGGACCTCATGTACAGTGGGACCTGTCTAATGTGGTCACCTATGGGACCTCATGTACAGTGGAACCTGTCTAATGTGGTCACCTGTGGGACCTCATGTACAGTGGAACCTGTCTAATGTGGTCACTTATGGGACCTCATGTACAGTGGAACCTGTCTAATGTGGTCACCTGTGGGACCTCATGTACAGTGGAACCTGTCTAATGTGGTCACTTATGGAACCTCATGTACAGTGGAACCTGTCTAATGTGGTTACTTCTGGGACCTCGTGTACAGTGGAACCTGTCTAATGTGGTCACCTATGGGACCTCATGTACAGTGGAACCTGTCTAGCGTGGTCACCTATGGGATTCCTGTACAGTGGAACCTGTCTAATGTGGTCACCTATGGGACCTCATTTCATTGGCTGGATTGGACAGGTGGCCGTATTAGGGAGATTGGAATGTACCTATGCAAAAACACGAGAGATGTGTATTTTGGGACTTGATTGAGGTGACCACTTGTTTTAGACAGGTGACCTTTCTAGGGAGGTGGCTGTTCATACAGGTCCCTTGATCAGTATATATACGTGTTGGATCATAAGAGATTGAATATACAAGTTTGAGTCCAAATGTACTTTAGGTGACCATCTGTGATAGAGTCAAGTGTAGAAGTACGTATGTCCAGGATATGGTGACTGATTGTGTTGTTTAGCAGCTCTAGGAAGTATATACGAGGGTCAAATTCGTACAAAATGTGCTATACATATATGGCCATTACTTGCTATGTATACAGTAGAACTCCACAATTGAGACCAACTGTGGGAACAATCAAAGCGGTATTGATTTTGAGGAGGCCCTAATTCTTATGTTGAAAGTGTATAGAGTAATACAGTACAGGAATTCCTGGGACTGGGAAATAGTGGATCTTTTACTGAGGTGGTCCCATTACTGGTCCTATTACTGAGGTGATCACAGTACTGGTCCTATTACTGAGGTGGTCTCATTACTGAGGTGGTCCCATTACTGAGGTGGTCCCATTACTGAGGTGGTCCCATTACTGAGGTGGTCCCATTACTGAGGTGGTCTCATTACTGAGGTGGTCTTCAAGTGGGGTAATACTGTATTTGAATTTTATCAGTGTTTACCAGCTGCGGCTTTATCAGCATGCATACACAGATGGGATTGATACATACACACGTATTGACTCACCTCTCTTTGTACAGATCTCTCATTGTTAAGTTCGTTAGTGAAGAGAATGATCGATTCTTCCTCAGGTTGGTTCCGCTGTTCGAACGCATCGACTGCATAAAGAAAACAACAACATCGTCACCCTTTATACAACACTCCTGGGGTTAGAACAACAAACTGCTGTAAATAAGGCTAGCATGTACGCAGTCTATTTAGGTCTAAACTGTCCTGCTACAACCATCTTTCTAACACCCACAGTTAGAAAAATGCCCAACAACATTAAAGGTCTATCGTGCTACTACTACAAGTTGAAAATTCCGGATAAGTTGAAGGAATGCTCTTGTCTCAGCCCTTTCCTGTTCAGAATATTGATCTCTGATAGGTAGAACTCCCAATAGACGCACTGAATTTCAGCATCCCCAAACGTTTGACTAATCCGAACCTCAACGTAAGTACATGGCTAGATAAGATGTACCTAGTTGTTGGTGTTCTTGGCCATATTACTATTATAACCAAGAATGTGAGAACATATCTACACAGGGCTATGGAAGGGGTATGCAGAGAAAACAGACAATAGAAATGACCTTAATTGATTGAAATTAGTTGTTCTTTGTTATGATAGGCCAGACTAATCTTAACTATATTCATAACTATCAATGAATACAATTACACATTGTAACCTGATATGGCCCTAGGGTGATCTACACAACTTATTATCAGGTATTACAAGAAAAAAGAATAATAGAGCATCGAGAATGGGATCCATGTACGTATGTACTCCTAGGTACCATGACCAGTACAGTGATGAGCTTTGATCCTAGTACTGTATGTTGAAGAACTGTATCCTGTGTTCATGTGTACCGTAATGTGGACACACTGAACCTACATCTTAGTCAATATGATATGCATACACATGCACCCACCCGTCCACATACACACACGCACACACATGCACACACACGCACACACACGTCAACACACACACAAACACACACACACACACACACACATCAACACACACACACAAACACACACACACGTCAACACACACACACACACACACACACACACACACACACACACACACACACACACACACACACACACACACACACACACACATCAACACACACACACAAACACACACACACACGTCGACACACACACACACACACACACACACACACACACACACACACACACACACACACACCTCCGCATAGACGTACACACAACACACGATAATTAAACTGTTAAAATGTGTTCACAAATGCATTCCAGTAATTCACTACACAAACTACCCATGGATATGACGTGTTTCATCAGCCACAAACAATGTGGGGTCTGTACAAATAAAATATAACAGTGTCCTCAAAGAAAGTGGTAATTATGTGGGTACACACACGCATGACCATGGGTAAGTAAGAGATGCTGCCAAATATGGGGATCCGGATGAAGTCATTTACATAGGTACATTCACTGGCAAACAGAATATTTGACACTATACACAGTAACACAGAGACAAGTGCACACACGCACGTGCACACACACACTCACACACACATGCACACACACAAGCACATATAGGCACACACACAGATACGTATGTATACACACAGATATATACGTATATATATATGTGTACACACGCACGCACACGCACACACACACACACACACACACACACACACACACACACACACACACACACAAGCACATATAGGCACATACACAGATACGTATGTACACACACAGATTTATATATATACACACACACACAATATACATGATCGATATTGTACATACATTACCACAGAAATGTGTACACACACAAGATTGCAGATGAAGATTTGCCTCTAAAGAGGCTGGAATCCCCAATAACAGAACCCTACGAGCCAGTTTGGCCCATTTCGCTAAATAAACCAGCGAATCAACACTCTGCTTATGCAGCCGAGTACACCTAACCTACAAAAACAACCGTGCACATACAGCTAACAAAGTCATTATGAATCTGATTATGAGGAGAAAAGGTTTACTCTGTATGTTTACTGTGAAGAGGCCTGTACAAACAGAGAGTAGCATGGGTCCATGTTTACATGGATTGTGTACACGTGCCATTTGTTTGGTGTAGGAGTATGAAGGTAGGTACAGGCCTACACAGTGGGATTGGAATAGTACATACCTCTCTTTGCCACAATTAGGTAGCGTAGTACACTACAGTACTACACTGGGACACATCAACAGTTGGCACTAAGCAAGTTGTACTGTACTAACCACGGTACTTACTAAGCAAGTTGTACTGTACTAACCAGGGTACTTACTAAGCAAGTTGTACTGTACTAACCAGGGTACTTACTAAGCAAGTTGCACTGTTCATACACTTTACATAATTTGACCACATTCACTAACACCTTGTATATAACACACGTATAGCATGTACGATCCCATAACAGTAATGTAGGATGATATGCCCATCAACACTAATACGATACAGCAATGTACACACAGATAACCAATCAATGGGACATCCTACTGCTCCTAACATGGGCACAAGAATAACAGAACACTCAACACACTGAACACAGTGTGTACTCGGTAGCACTGAACACAGTGTGTACTCGGTAGCACTGAACACAGTGTGTACTCGGTAGCACTGAACACAGTGTGTACTCGGTAGCACTGAACACAGTGTGTACTCGGTAGCACTGAACACAGTGTGTACTTGGTAGCACTGAACACAGTGTGTACTCGGTAGCACTGAACACAGTGTGTACTCGGTAGCACTGAACACAGTGTGTACTCGGTAGCACTGAACACAGTGTGTACTCGGTAGCACTGAACACAGTGTGTACTCGGTAGCACTAAACACAGTGTGTACTCGGTAGCACTGAACACAGTGTGTACTCGGTAGCACTAAACACAGTGTGTACTCGGTAGCACTGAACACAGTGTGTACTCAGTAGCACTGAACACAGTGTGTACTCGGTAGCACTGAACACAGTGTGTACTCGGTAGCACTGAACACAGTGTGTACTCGGTAGCACTGAACACAGTGTGTACTCGGTAGCACTGAACACAGTGTGTACTCGGTAGCACTGAACACAGTGTGTACTCGGTAGCACTGAACACAGTGTGTACTCGGTAGCACTGAACACAGTGTGTACTTGGTAGCACTGAACACAGTGTGTACTCGGTAGCACTGAACACAGTGTGTACTCGGTAGCACTGAACACAGTGTGTACTCGGTAGCACTAAATACAGTGTGTACTCGGTAGCACTGAACACAGTGTGTACTCGGTAGCACTAAATACAGTGTGTACTCAGTAGCACTGAACACAGTGTGTACTCGGTAGCACTGAACACAGTGTGTACTCGGTAGCACTGAACACAGTGTGTACTCGGTAGCATGGGAGGAAGTGAACCCAGACCTGCTAGATCATCAGAATCACAGGGAGGGTTGTGATGTCGCCTGGATGCAATCCTTATCCATTAAATCACTGGACCCAAACATGCAGCTGGGATGTAATTTATTGGCACAAAAACAGCTGCAAACACCCCCCTACACAACCTCTGTTAACCATAAACACAACACCCAAACAAAACTATTGACAGAATAAAAAAAACATACACATGGGTGTTTACCACAGGGTATATATTTATTATTATAACAAGGATCAAAGAAGAGCCTGGAATATACCCTAAAAACTGTAAACTCTATAGTTAGCCATTGGAGGGGCAAGTCAGAAACAATTCAACTCCATCCATTGTTTGTTGTTATTTGATTGTTGCTAGTTGGGAGTTAACTGTTTGTTAGTTGCTTGTTAATTGTTTGTTAGTTATTTGTTAATTGTTTGTTAGTTGTTTGTTAATTGTTGTACTATGTATGTATTCCAGTGAACACTGCGGCAAAGTTACCATGAAGTTAAGGGTTACCCCAATACCTGGAATATATCTTGTCTTGGTGTGTGCTGGATTGACGTAAAGTGAAGAGGTTTCCGAGGGCTAAATTACATCGATTGATATGATTATGTCATTTGGATTACAGTCAAACTTACTTGGTAAGCACCTTGAAAGGCACCCAAATCTGTACTTCTTATCATACGTACGTAGATAGGTACTTACTATAAATAGTGTACAATGAGCTAGGGACTGAGTGAGGTGTACTCGCTAACCGGGAGTATGTATTCACATACAAGTCCAGGTACATACTTAACTACATACATACGTATGTACACAAATACAGTAAATAGTTATGTAATGTGATTTTGATTGATCTGCAGCAAATAAGTCTAACGGTTTAACAACTGTTTTACTACGGACATGATTCAGTACATATTTGGGAGGGATATCAACCTTAATGTGGAAATAAACACACAAACATGTGCCTGCTGGTCATAGCTGGTTCTGGGAGCGTAGAATGAAACTGGATGCCACCTGAACACAGGTAATCTCAGATATGTACTCATATACGTATATCTCAGATAACTGTCCATTGGGTGTGTGTGCGATGACTGGAAAGACTAACAAGAGGACTAGCAAAGATTTTGTACAGGTTGGAACCTCAGAATTAGAGCTTTTTTCCCTTTTTTTCCCTTCAACCCCCTGCTTTCATACACACAAACACACACACACACACACACACACACACACACACAAACACAGTGACACACACACACCAACACGTTCACACACCAAATCACTAATATGTTCACACATACTCACAAACATGTACACACAAGTGTTCACACACACACACTTGTTCACACACAAGTTCACACACATATTCTTGCATACGTACATGCATACATACCTCGTCATAGTACACTCTGTCCATGACTTTTGTTCTATCACTTTCCCAGTATCCTTGGTAGCAGGGGTCTGGCGGGGGCATATGGTAACTGGTATAGTAGGGGTAGTGCTTTGTTGGGTGATACTCAGGGTGATAGGGCGTCCACATGTGGGTGTGGTCACCAGAGTGCGCCTCACGGGGATACTGGATATCAGCTACAAGAGAGAGAAACAAACACACACCTGTCATCTATTTTCACATACGTACATACATCACACACAATATAGTATGCATGTACGTATGTACATGTAAGTACAATTGGGAGAGAGATGGGGGAGGATATGGTGTACCCCCTCCCCAGAAGCACACAGTTCGTGTGTGCCCTTGGGAGAGAAATTGAGAGGATTGGAGAATACCATAGTTTTCAAACACACAGCTTTATTACTATGCATGTGTTTCTATTCTACTATGACTCTCTAAATGAGTAAAATCTCGGAGGAGTCAGAATAAGTTAAATCTCTGGGGACACTGAAACACGGTGGAGTCTGGATAAGTCAGACCTCTGGGGACACTGAAATATGGTGGAGTCTGGATAAGTCAGACCTCTGGGGACACTGAAACACGGTAGAGTCAGGATGAGTCAGACCTCTGGGGACACTGAAATATGGTGGAGTCTGGATAAGTCAGACCTCTGGGGACACTGAAATATGGTGGAGTCTGGATAAGTCAAACCTTTGTGGACACTAAGAATTGTATTTATCGAAAGTTAGCTTGTCAGAGATCAACATGCTAAGTAAGAAATAGCTGAGACAACTGTACTCATTTGACCACATAGTGCACAGACAACGCTGTCTACTCGACCACCGATTTGACATATCCACAAATTAGACATTTGACTCAAGTGGACTTGGCTGCATGTATGCGTGTAAAATTGGGATGTAGGAGTACCTTGGTACCGGTATACACACTCTCTCCCACATACATACAGTACACACTGCGTACGTACATCCAGCAAGAAATGGAGGATATTTGGCAAGTCTCCTGACCTCCCAAGCACTTGACTTGTGAAGTGTACAAAGTTGAAAGGGATTGTATTACACAAGAATAACGACTGCATCACAAGCAGACTACACCACCTTGGCAACTTAACTGAGCCACTGGGTAGAATTACTGAGGACAACGGTACACATTAAAAAATATACAAATATTGGCTACACAACAGTTGAACCCCACTCAAACACCATCCCAGTAATGAGACTGCCTCAGTAATAAAACCCGTATTTCTCAATTCAGGCAATTCCTTTACTCTATTACTCTGTGGTCTTTCAATGTCAAAATTTGAAAAAGACTATTTCGATTGGTTCCATAGGTGGTCTCAATAAGTGAGATTAGCTGCAGTAATTCACAAGCCAAAGAGAGCCAGTCTCTACCAAGACCTAACACCATATTAACATCCCATTGTAAAACACATAATACATACAGTACGTACAGTACATACAGTACATGTAGTATGTATATACATGTGCACACACGCATATAAGGTATGTTCACACATGCTGTATATACATACTGTACCTACATTCCAACTTGCTTAGTCAGCACTGTACTCCCAATATGCACATTCATGTCCATATTATGTACGTATGTTTGCACTACAAACTACGTAACAGATACTTTGAAGGAGAGGAGGAGATAGTACAAGGCAACTACATCTTTAGATGTAGAACACCAAAGTGGCATATGAACCTACACTATAGATACCCAGTACAGGAGTACATGTATACGTTTGTAAAATACACATCGAATTCTATGTACAGTCCAACTTGCCTTGAGGGTACACCAAATCTGTACTTCTTATCAGAGGTACTTGCTATCAGTACTGGTTGACAAAGTGTACATGAGCTAGGGACTGAGTGAAGTGTATACATGTACAATAATATATAGCACAGTATTCCACAACCAGGAGTACTTGTTAAGCAAGTTGGACTGAAATTTTGAAGTTTCTACCATTAACAGGGAACAATGTAAAATACGCCAAGGCGCAAACTCTTACATGTATGTACCATATACATACATAAGTATGTACATGTACGTACTTTGAATCATTTTTGACATACGTACGTCCGTGTGCCAATCTTCACATAAACATCAATCATACATGTACACACTACACAAGGTTAACTGCCTATACAGAACATATATTTGCGTAATGTAGGTACGTATGTACATACATACGCAGGTTAAGCAGGTTTCTTATGTACATACATTTGTACAGCAGATATGTATGCTAGATACTAGTCATTCTAGAAAGGAACAAAACACACACACACACACACACACACACACACACACACACACACACACACGTACATCATAGGACAGTTGGTAGGATGTGGAAATTGAATGGAAGTGGGAATTAAGTGAGAGAGGGAGTAGGAGTGGGAGTGGAAATGAGAATTGAAGTGAGAGTGGGAGGGAAAGTGGGAGTAGGAGTGGGGGTGAAAATGGAAGTGGGAGTAGGAGGGGGAGTGGGAGTGGGAGTTAAAGTGAGAATATGGGTGTGGAAGCGGGTCTCATTTTGATTTTCACAATAAAATTGGTATGGTGAAGGGAAATTTTGGAAAAAAAAAACATTTTTGTCCCTTAATGAGGCTTAGAATGTTATCCACCTACGTAATAGTCTGGAGGTGAGTGGGGAGGGGGTGCCTGAACACATTGTACTACCCTGCCTCTCAGCCTCTGTACACAAAGCTACACACCTTCAAGGAGCAGACAAATCACTCCGCACACATCCACAGGACTGGTTTCCACCACATTCACACATACATGTAGGGCAGCACTATATACCTCATATGGTGTTGTAACATAGCAGTGACCTAATAAGGTACATATGCATGTGTGTGAATTCAACAGCGCGTAGATACGCCCTGGGGGTACTTATAACAGTAAATATCCTGCCACAAAGGAATGCCTTGGTGCTCCCACAGGTTCCTGAGCCACTAACATGAGGTATGTACGGATATGTGCACAGGGAGTGGAGAACTGACAATCCAGCAGAATTTTACGGTTATAGTTTTGCAATTTACCAGTTCTATGTTAGTTTTCTATTTGTATAATGACAGGTTCCTAAGAAGTAAATGATCCAGTTAGAATAACTGGAGTCTTGCTCCAGAGGTTCATGCATGTATAATAGCTTGTACAGTAGAGCCTGCATTAAGACCACCTCAGTGATAGGGTCACTATCTACCAGTCCAAGGAACTCACATTACTAAATACACTTCAAACACTGTAATTGGGATCATCTCACAATCGAGACCACTTGGACTGGTTCATAAGGTGGCCTGAGACACTGCTATACAGTGGAACCTGCTATGACGACCACCCCGACACAAAGACCACCTGTCCTAAGTGACCATTATTGGACTACACTAGAACCTGTCTATAAAGACCACCTCTACACAAAGACCACCTGTCCTAAGTGACCATTATTGGACTACACTAGAACCTGTCTATAAAGACCACTTCTACACAAAGACCACCTGTCCTAAGTGACCATTATTGGACTACACTAGAACCTGTCTATAAAGACCACCTCTACACAAAGACCACCTGTCCTAAGTGACCATTATTGGACTACACTAGAACCTGTCTATAAAGACCACTTCTACACAAAGACCACCTGTCCTAAGTGACCATTATTGGACTACACTAGAACCTGTCTATAAAGACCACCTCTACACAAAGACCACCTGTCCTAAGTGACCATTATTGGACTACACTAGAACCTGTCTATAAAGACCACTTCTACACAAAGACCACCTGTCCTAAGTGACCATTATTGGACTACACTAGAACCTGTCTATAAAGACCACCTCTACACAAAGACCAACTGTCCTAAGTGGCCATTATTGGACTACATTAAAACCTGTCTATAAAGACCACCTCTACACAAAGACCACCTACCCCAAGTGACCATTACTGGACTAACTCAACTATAGTACAGAACCTCTATATAAAGACCACCTGCATTTGGAAACTGCCCTGCATGGTCTACCAGTCCTTTGTGTGGACTTTATATACAGGTATTATACCCACTAGGCAGAATTCCATGATCCGCTAACATACAAGGGCAAGACAGCCTTCAAAGTGATTGTACTGAGGTTGCTCTGGGCTGTTAAACCGTCCCAATAGACTATAATTATAGCAAGGAGGGCAGTTGAATGGTCTATCCTAGCCATACAAGAAGGGAGAGGGGTATGCAAACAGGATGTGTGCAAGACAAATAGGTGAATCAGGTGTAACCTGGAGTGATGTCAACCAGGTAGTGAACCTTGACAATCTGTATGCCTTGGATGGTGTAATGAAAACAAAATAGACTACTGTATATGTAGCAACATCGGTCCTAACAAACTGCATGGTTGAAGGTCTGCCTCAAGCGATTAGCACCGTACAAACACATATGGACACGCGTACAGTAAAAACCATATAAAGAAGCTGTGAAGCTCCATATAGCTCCCCTTTCTCTAATGAGCAACCCCACAAACAGGTCAAAAACACTGTCCTGGGAATTACTGTACTGAATTACTCTGTTTACATTTAACCATAGAGTTAGAAGCACACACACACACACACACACACACACACACACACACACACACACACACACACACACACACACACATCCACCACCACCACATGTATGTACTAGGAAGATGGGCGTGGAATTTGCCTCTGGAAACAGAACTGGCTTCGGATAGGAACACATTCAAAGATTCGGCTTAGGCAGATACTGAACTACTAAAAACGACACCGCAAGTACAGACTCTCTAACCCCAATACTAGACCCAAGCACACTAACTTCAAACACAGAACTCACGAGTCCACTCACGTACTACGTGCGCACCTCTACGAACGTACAGCAAGGACGAAAGACCAACAAATTCAGACTACGTAGCTCGTTGTGACGTCAAACAAGTAACTGTGAAGCTTAATAGAGCTCCCCTTCTCTTACCTTCTGACATGGCTCGCGATCGCCGAAACCTTTATTGGTGATGACTCGCCCCACAAAACACTTCCTGCGCGGCTCTCCTACGTATAGCTGAAATACAGAAACCCGCAAGTGGCCCAGCGCTGGTATGAGTGGGGGTATCTTGAAGACTGGTATCCCAAGGAATATGGTCTTGCTGCAGACGAAAGGTGATCTCGCCACGTATACAGTCGATTCCGTTTATAGGCGTCCTTCGGCCGACCTCGTCCCATGCAATGAATCTTGTTGTGCTCAGATCGCGCGAATTTCCAGCCAAATATGAATTAGAAAACAAAAGAAAACAAAGTTATACGGAAAAAATGGACGCGCATTAAAATGGGATTTGAATTCTCGAAAGGTCAAAAAAGATTGATATACAAAAAGAACAACTATATTCACAGCAAATATATATGTTTATGCAATTAAAAAATATTCTTCTCCTCATGTACTCTTTACTTTCCTATGAGTTGCAGCCTGATATACCTCATGGGCTTCCGTTTTCTCCTTTTCAGAGACAGCTTCGTCATCCAGGAACTCCAGCTTGGGGAGCCTGCTGATCACGTATATTCTACAACAGAGAGGGTAAATGTAGCACTTCAACTGGAATGATGGGATGGATCTGGTTGAACAGTTTCTATCATCTATCTTCGCAGCCACTTTCGATTGCTTCTTAGCAAAACATACCCAACCATGGATTCACCAGGATCAGGATCAACTAGCCTAGCGCAAATAGATGGATAAGTCAAACAAGTACACTATTCTCGACAATCTTTTGTTTGGAATAATGTGCTCTGATGAATGGTATTTCTGAAATACAGGGTTTATTCCGTATCCCCAGAGGTTATACCCAGACTCCACTGCAGTTCAGCATACCTAGAGTATTGACTTGACGATCATAAAACTGAGGTGGTTCTATTACTGAGATAGCCCTATTGCTGAGGTTGTTTTAATACAGAGATGGTCATATTACTGAGATAGTCCGATTGCTGAGGTGGTTCTAATACTGAGATGGTCATATTACTGAGGTAGTACTAATACTGAGGCGGTCCTATTACCGAGGTTTTCTTATTACCGAGGCAGTCCTATTACTGAGGTGGTCTGCAATGCGATTCTACTTAACTGGATTCATCCCCCATCCAATTTCCTCTCGGTCTCAACACCTGCACACCCAACTCTCAAACAAATTGGAAAATTGCAGTTTTGCATGACAGGTTGTGTTGCCTCTGAGACACAAATAATCACATACCCAACAGGTACCTGATGTTGTTATGTACACGTTACAGCTATTGAGGAGCACTCCCCTTTGTGGCGTGCCGGTAGTGCGCATTGCTATGTGAGGTGACATGCACACCTAAATAAACATGTGTGTACAGCCCATGTACCGAGTGAATTGGGGCTGTTTGCTCGGAACTCCACTTGGTGGACACATGTTACGAACTCATGCAGAGGTGGAGGTTGTGGTATGCATCTGTCCAATCCGGTTACTGTACCAAATACAATTTAACAAGTAGAGGAATTTGGGATGGACAAGAACTATTACAATTAATACACATTCCTTAGCATGCACGTGCACATTCTAGTTAGAACACAAATACAGTATGTACACACTTCACTTGGTCCCTACCTCATTTATTGTACGTACATAACACTACATATACCTACTGATACTGATAGCAAGTACGTACGTATCTTATTCATCCTTCAAAGGACTTGCAAGTTAAGCAAGTTGGATTTCTTTACAGTTTAGGTTAGAATTCTTGTGTGCATCGGGAGGGACTTTAGAAAAGTGGCTACCTTATGTACAAGCTTCCCAGTGGAAATACACAAACATACATACGTATATATTATATGTAGCTACTCCATTGGAAATTTTACTAAAGTACATACATATGTACGTATGCATGCATGTGTAGATGTGGCTATATAGCATACATTACAAATTACCCAACAGAAATAGACAACTGTATGTACGCAAGTACGTAAGTAGCCAAGTACTTTCTAGAATATTACCAAAGTACAGACACACATACACAGGTTATGATAGAAGTTAGTTGACATGCTGAGCCTTAATAGATTGATGTCTATTTATTTGGACAATTACGCATTATGAAGTTTTATTGTCACACTTAGTTTTGTAAGCATTGCCTGAAGAAGCCCAAGAGGGCGAAACGTTGCAATTATTTGCCAACAAGTGACGTGCGTAATTGTCCAAATAAATAGACATCAATCTATTAACACATACATAGGTATTTAGGTATCGCTCAACTTTTTACTTTAAAGTTTACATGCGGAGCAGACCTTTTTTGTCTGCACAACAATTGGCATTTAAGTATGTGGAATTGTGGAGATTTTCGCAGTACAGTCTGTAATGACAAATATAAAAGTCTAAACTCAACTTCAGTTGCACTACGTAATTCCAAGATATCACAAATATCAATGGCTTTTAAGATGTACACACATATGTACGTATGTACCTTCATAGGCATAGGCGGCGGAACAAGGGGGGGGGCAGGGGGGCCATGTCCCCCCACTCATCACAAAGGTGGAGCCAAGAATGTCTATGTAGAGTATTACATGCATGGACGCAATTGCAATATTAATCATGAGTTCAGCACCATGGCCTTTAGGCCCCCCACTTGCCGAACCATTCCTCCGCCTATGATATGTATACACAAAATTACTGGTGCGAATTAAAGATTGGAGGGGCTATATGTGACACAAGCATTACGTATGTACGTATGTATGAATGCATGATTACTGTCAGTGCCACACAAATGACAGACCCAATGGTGTTATGAGGACAATTGGTCACAAGACACATGACATCACAGCAGCACACACGCAACCCGATAACAACCAAAGTCAGTAGAAATACAGAAGAAGCTTCCTATCCCAAAGTTTGATTTGGAAGAGATTTTGTAATACTTGAGGACACCATTTCTCGTCCCAGTGTAATACTGCAGTGTATCAAACGGCATATGAATTAAGGAAACCTCTGCAATAAGGACACCATTCCTTGTCCTGGTGCAATATTGTAGTGTATCAAAGAACCTCTGAATTGAGAAAACCTCTGTAATAAGGACAGGTAACCAAGATCCCTAGGTGTTTGGAATAGAAAGGCCTGAAAACATACGTACATACTATCTACTACAAACAGTGCATATGCACATACATATATACATACATACATATATACTGTCTACAACAGTGCATATGCACATACATACATACGTACATACATACGTACATACTGTCTACAACAGTGCATATGCACATACATACATACATACATACATATGTACATACATACTGTCTACAACAGTGCATATGCACATACATACATACATACATACATATGTACATACATACTGTCTACAACAGTGCATATGCACATACACACATACATACATACATACGTACATACGTACATACATACTGTCTACAACAGTGCATATGCACATACACACATACATACGTACATACATACATATGTATATACGTACGTACATATATACAAGTTGTCTATTACATACAGTACATATGCATGTACACATTTACGGAAGGTAGTGCGTAATGTTGACATTTCACGCACGTACACATATTCACCTATAGTCCTTGTACGCCTTTACAGATCCGCCGTTGAAGTAGCTGGGGGCAGCTGGGTTGTTCATCATACTTAGGAACCTCAAGTTTGGGAAAGATTCCGAAAGCGTCTCGACGAATATGGGTAGATTGTCAATGTTGTTCTTGTTCACCCAGAGAATCTCCAAATTCGGAAATGGCGGAAATATGATGTGTGCTTCCAATAGGTTGCCATCGAGAATAAGAGTCTTGATGTTGGTCAGACCATTCAGAGACTTCAATCCAGTGGAGATGAATCAAGGAATCAAAGCTAATATGATGAGGCTACACACAGGTGAAGACTAACATGGGGTATATTGATTGATCAATACATACATACAGGTATATGTGCAGAAAGATCTGGTGAATACCGTATTTACTTGAACTTGTGTACACAAATCCATTCGTAGAAAAAAATGGGAATTACGTGAGGTAATCTGTACAACTCATTACAAAATTATTGGTCTTCAAGTGTTAAATTAACGACAAATTATAGTATGTATGTAAATGTACATGGAGCACCTTCAAAGGCATTTTAATTGCGGATATAAACTATAGAGTAGGACCGTTGTCATAGTAACAATCTACAGTGATAATTTCTACATGTTAACAAACGACTTCACTTTCAGTTGTGAATACTACTGAATGAAGAGGATATAAGAAGTGGTTGTAGCTGAGGTCAAGCACTTCAACTCCTTTTAGTTTAATCTTCTTCTTGACGTACTCTGTAAGATGAGTAAGATCCCGATAAGCCAGGGACATTCGTCTCACGTCTTTATCACATTTGTCGGCCATTTTCTGCTTATTAGGCCTAATACAACACTCGAAGGCGATTAAGCGTATTCATTGACGTCATCATGGCAACATTACAAATACACAATGGGCGGGGCCTGGTAGACGCAATATGGCTTCCACTTAGCTCTGCACCGCCAAGTGACCAGAATTCATTCAGGTTTTCGATTTGCAAATCAGTACAGTTGCAATGGAGGCCAGATTAGCAACGTTTATCGTCATTATAGCAGCTTCCTGCTTGTTTCGCTACACGGAAAGCAGATACGAAATGCCAAATCCGTGGTTTTCCCGCGGAAAAGACTACCACTTCGAGTTCATTGGTGAAGGTAGCTACATCGGGGTCAACATGACAGTTCAGTGTTCGGTGAGTTGTGATGCACATACCGGACTACTCACAGCTTGCTTGGGGGGTACAATAGAATGAAGACCATCCACCTGCTGAATTGAAATCTTGACTTAAGATCTATCGCCATCAATGATGCCTAATTTCTATGTATCAGACTTATAAGAATAATTGCTTATTAATTGACTCATTAAAAATTAATTAAAAGTACTATTTAAGCACATTGTTTATAATAAATCCACTTTTTTATGTATTGTATTAGGTTGTTGTGACAGTTCTCTCAGAAGATGAAGCAGCTAACACTCAGGAAATTCTGTTGGTTTTTCCCCAAAAGCCGTCCATAGTCTACTCTCATGTCAGTACATCCAGGCAGGGGATGCACTTGGACTCGAGTGACTTTACAAACTGGTTCAGTGCTCTGAGAGACATCAAAGGTAACATTATGACTGTGAGTTATCCTCGACAAGAAAGCTCGGGGACTTTTGAATTCAAGAGGATGATAGCGGCATTGTTGTCCTACAGCCTTCAGGGGAGTTCCCCACCACACAGCTATGTTTCCAGTGAAGTTGGTGTGAATGGAAGATTGAGCATCTCCAATGCTCTTAAAGGAGACACCCTGCAGCGATCTACAACAGCGAACATTGGTGGGCTTCTATATTCTATGGAGGGAGTAGTTGAATTCAGCTATGGACAACTCCAGCGTGCTGCTCTAAAGGAACACTGGGCATTACATAAGAGTCCCTTTGCAAGTGTCACTTCTTCTCAGGACTTCAGCACAATTTCCCAGTTGGAGTTACTGGAGGTGAAGGATGCTGTAGGAAAACCACCTTCACGACCGGGCAATCTTGTCACAAGTACATTGGATGTCTCTTCTCGCTCAAAATATCAGCCTTCTTTGAGAGATGTAGAAGAGGACCTCTATTCACTTGTCCAGTGTATTGCTACTGGTACTGGACCAGAGAAGACCAATTGTTCTGCTCTTTTGGTGTTCCTTCTGTCACAGTTGACCTCAGAGGAGCTCCGTTCAGTCGCAAACAAATTTCTAGGGCAGCAGTCCTATGAAGCATCTCTAGTGCTGCTCAAGAGCCTTGTTCTTGTTCCCGAGAATGTTGTTCCGGGGATACTGGCCGATGAACTCAGTAGATCGCTATTTGAAGGGAGTATCGAATACATACGTGGTATACTGACTATTCTTCCGTCCCTGAAAACAACTCCAACAGATAAACTTGTAGAAGTTCTGTTCAGCATATCAGAGGAGTCAGACATAAAGCTGAGTCAGCAAGCTTATCTGATGCTGGGTGTTATGGCACGAAGCACCACGCAGGACAATCCAGCTCTCAGCAAGAACATCGTCAACAGAATTCAGAGCACCTTGAAAGATCACACAGGTACATGTGTATGCGTGTATTTCTGTGTAGATGCCTGGTGAGGATCTGTGTGTGTGTGTGTGTGTGTGTGTGTGTGTGTGTGTGTGTGTGTGTGTGTGTGATGTTGAATATATATACATGCAGTGAATTCTCATTAATTCACAAACACTTTATCCACCAAACCTTTAACCCGACACAATTTCCCAGTACCAATTTGATGTACAAGCACCAATGAATATCCAGTTAATCTGCCAAACTCGTTTATCCACCATTTTCTTTGAAAATGAATTGCAGTGGATTAACGAGTATTCACTGTAGTCCAAATGAAAATTCATAGTCAATAGGAAGTGTGTACTAATTTCCTGTCAGGTTCTTAAGCAATTAATCCTGAACAATGGAACCTGTCTGGTGGCCCCTGCTGATGTATCTGACCTGTGCTGTGGTGCACATATCAGCACCTACCAGCACATTGTATCTTCCCTTGATCCACTTACGTATCAATCACCCATCCGCCAGGATGCAAATATTGTATTATATACAGTACACGTAATGCCTGGAGGAGTTATTCACTACAGAAAAAGAATAAGGGAGTACTTCATAACGAGACTCCCGTCTGCACAGTGTGTACACATGGTGTTCTATACTGCCCATGTCATGTGTACACATTCCTTCACAAGTGTACATTTTCCCATATTAATTGATGGAATAAATCATTTTTTGTCAACGTAATGAATTTTTTCCATTCATGTTTCTACTCATCTTTGTATCCTCTGTTTACTTGGTGTCAAGCATACGAGCCTATGGCTAAAAGCCTCTGGCTGTGGAGCGTTGTAGTACCGCTGACCAGGTTGTGAAATAGCCACATGTTTGTAAGCCCCCTCCCAGTACAAACAAGACACCTCACCTGCAGCCCAAGTACTGTAACAGTACCTGTGGTCCACTATACAGTCTACACAATATTGTACACTTTACATACACATACATACATGCGTATTTATTAGTAGCATACCATTTTCTATGCATACATACATGTACTTATGCTATTTCATATATACTGGAACCTCCCTGTTATGAACACTTTGGGACCTTAATTTCAGTCCTTAATACAGAGGTTTCCACAATTCAGAGGTCATCTTATACACTACAGTACTACACTGGGACACAGAATAGTGTCCTTATCATAGAGGTTTCCACATTTCAGAGGCTTGTAATAGAGAGGTTCCACTGTACCCACATACATGTACTGTAACATAATACAAATGTATTTTATGTGTCCATATAATACGAATCATGTTGTTGGGAAAATCCTTTCGGATTCAGGAGTGTTTACAAACCTAGACTGTGCTTTTGAACGCTCCTGAATCCGAAAGGATTTTCCCAAAAACAGTTGGAAACTTTGCAGTTCGAAATCCCTATTCGCTAATATGGATCATGCTGGCCATGGTATGCTGTTATGCAACTTGTATGCACTATGTACGTATATGTATGCGTATACGTGTAGTATGTAATTCTTACACCTTGTCATTATATGTTTATGGTCTACTTTGTATTTTATCCCACTGAACTTTGGTTATCCAAATATCCTGCATGGGTAACTGAGTCTCTACCTGTACTGTTCTTCTTATGTGATGCAATTAGGTTCTTTGGTTGGTGACCACACTCGATCACTGAGAGATGCTGACACCAACAATCGGGTTCACGCAACTTTGACCTTAGTGGATGCCCTCGGGAATGCCGGTTCACCACATTCTCTTGACGTTCTGATGGAGCATGCAATGGGAAACAGTGGACAGCCTCTATCCGTTGTACACTCTGCTGTGATGGCTCTTAGGAAGTATGACTGTCAAAAGGTGTGTGTGTGTGTGTGTGTGTGTGTGTGTGTGTGTGTGTGTGTGTGTGTGTTGTGTGTGTGTGTTGTGTGTGTGTGTGTGTGTGTGTTGTGTGTGTATGTGTGTGTGTGTGTGTGTGTGGGTGTGGTGTGTGTGTGTATGCGTGTGTGTGTATGTGTGTGTGTGTGTGTGTGTGTGTGTGTGTGTGTGTTCATGTGTGGGTGTGTGTGGGTGGGTGTGGGTGTGGGTGTGGGTGTGCATATGTACGTATATGCATGTGTAGTTTAGTGTGCACGTGTACATATGTTTTCATTTGTCCATCCTACTTACGTATATCTGTACCTAGTGTACGTACCTACGTACGTCAATATTACATCTGCAATACCAAATGTGCGTATTTACAGCACCTCTGTGCGTTTTTCTGTTCTACAGAGTGCTGATGTCCTCCTCGATATCGCCCATGACGACGTCATACACCCCACTGTGCGCCACACTGCCGCCAACCTGTACCTGGACCATCCGAAGATGAAGAGAGATATCGGAGAACAAGTTAAGAGATCTGTTAAAGGACTCTCCTTTGATGTTGCTGTCCCTGTTGTGAGGTGGAGTGAGAGGTTTGGCGATCACAACATCAGTACAGAGCTGAACAAATTGCAAAGAAACAGCTTCTCGATCTCTTCAGGTGTGTGTGTGTGTGTGTGTTTATGTCTGTGTCTGTGTGTGTTTCTGTATGTGTGTGTGTGTCTGTGTGTGTGTGTGTGTGTGTGTGTGTGTGTGTGTGTGTGTGTATGTGTGTGTGTGTGTGTGCATGCATGCTTGTGTGTGTGTTTATGTCTGTGTCTGTGTGTGTTTCTGTATGTGTGTGTGTCTGTGTGTGTGTGTGTGTGTGTGTGTGTGTGTGTGTGTGTGTGTGTGTGTGTGTGTGTGCATGTGTGCGTATCCCTGAGTACACCAGTCTGGCCTCCTATGACCACCTTTCTACGAACCTCCACCATGAAGACTGTCTAGCAGCAATAGGGATTAATTTCTTTAGTATTACCAATCTAATCTTCATAATGTTTCCGAGGTGTGAACTAAACTCTATTGCCACTGGACCATCCCTCCTTCTTGTGGGATGGTCGTAGCCGGCCAGACTGATAGACACACATGTCATCTCGGGTAGCAATGATGTGTAGTTTTGTGTGGGCGGAGCAGCTTACATAGCAACAAAGGATGTTTGGCAAATGGGATGCCTGTAATTGATTTTTGAGCATGTGGGTGGTAGGAAGGAGGTTTAATTGGTTGATGTAGAGTTTAAAGTACTCAGTAGAATCCATTATGGGGAGTGTACCACATAGCTGGGTAATTGTAAGTATGCCACACAAATTGAGAAGTTCAAGGTTTTTTTAACCATCCACACGACTCTACAGATTTGTATTGTGGTTGGTTGATAATGCAAGACATTTGCTACTTATAATGTAGCTCATACCTCTTTGTTTTGATTGTGGTTGGTTGTTAACAATGCAAGGCTTTTGTTACTTATAATGTAGCTTCCTTTAAAAGGTTATACAGTGTGAACTCTATTAGAGGGCAGTCTGAATCAAGGGGACAGAGTAGAAAATACCTCCCTACAGAGGGACCTTCAGGGCACCAAAAATAGGTTTTCCTATAGTGTTAATACATTCGTACCTCAAGAGTGGATCACCCCTCCAAAGTGAACAAAATGGGTAGTCCTAATGTGTTATATGTTATATTGGTACACAGGGCAGTAGAAATAACAGCAATCACCATTGTATAATCAATCACTATTGTAGTAGCCATTGGCTAAAGGCTTCCTCTGAGTAAATAAGCTGTCCAATGCAATCACTGAGGGCTAAGCTGCCCCACCTTTTCCTCATACCATCATTCAATACAGATTCAGTTGGAATATGTAGTTTACCTAACCTCTGTTAGAACCAAGCTTTCACTTTTAATAGGTACGTAATCTTGAACACACCGACAACATACTAAACTCAACGCCCCCCCCCCCCCTTTCTGCCTCTGGGTACATGTATATGGGATGGTCTAGCGTGCCAAACTAATATGGAGTAGGCCTGAGTATTTAAATTTGTAGGCTAATTAATAGTATGAGCTGTGTACAAATCCCATTGGTGCATTTTGGCCTCCCCGTGTTTGTGAAGCTTCCTACCAGCCTGAACAACGGACCCATTTCCTGTATCTCCTTCCTAGAGGTGATGTAAACAACATGTATCCTGGTTAGCCACTTGTTGAACTTTTGGTAGCTAATTGATTAATCAATTGTCACATCTGGGGATCTCAGGGTTACAGTACTTTCTGGTTAATCCGCCACTGCTTTAGCCACCAAACCTTTTAATCTACCACAATTTTCCAGTACCAATATAATGTACAAGTACCAATGAATATCCAGTTAATCTGCCAAACTTGTTAATCCACCATATTCTTTCAAAACCAATTGCAGTGGATTAATGAGTATTCACTGTACATGGGAAATACATCCGTGTCTGTCTCTTTGATGTTTCCACTGATCAGGATATGTGTGCACAGTTTGTATCCTTACATTGCAGACAATTACTCAACCAGTTACCAGTTCTCCTTGTTCGATGACACCTGGTTCTCCTCACATCTGGAGCTGAGTGGTGGGGACAACACGGTTGAACTCCTCCGCACACAACTGTGTTATGAGGGAACCATCTCCTACGGAATCAACATGTTGAAGGTGAGTACAATTATTTGCATGTTAAGAATGCATGTATGTTTACATGTTAACGTTGTGTACAAATATTTGCATGTTTGAAATGTATGTATGTTTGCATGTTAACGTTGTGTACAAATGCATGTTGTATATATGTTTACATGTTGAAGGTGTGTTAAATATGTATACAAATATTTGCATGTTGAATGTGTTTACCGTTGTTCTTAGTAATTGAACGTACCTAGTGATGGTTGTGCATTTCGTGGGGTTACCACTGTACATGTTGACACACATACATGTGTATGCATACACATGTACCTAGCTGTAGCCTCTGTTGAAATTCAACATTACCACCTGTATGCTGAGATGTCTTATTAGTGTACCTTCTATTGTTACTGAGGTGCTTGCTGACCCTCTGTATTCCCACTGTGGTGTTTGGTGTACCTGTATGTGAGGTGTACAATGTGCGAATCTGATCACCAAAGTGTAGATTGAATATCTCTGGGAGCCTGTAACCCAACCTCCTGTGACCACATAATTTACCAGATCTCACAATAGATGTGTGTACTCGTGTATGTACTCATACGTATAGTACAGATATCATATGGATATGATCTCACTGTGTATCTTTTCAACTGGTACACAAACTGAAAAAGATCTACAGATCCAAATGTCAGGGTGAAGAAATTTCTTCTGTGATTGACCAGTAGTTGTGATTGTACTCAACAATGCCCCACCCACAAGCATCTGCACACAGCAATGAACCTCCAAGTAACTTCTAGCATGCCTATGTTAACATGTACCTAGCAAGCTCATGGATACTGGTATATGGTGGAATATGTGTGTACTGATCTCTGTATTGACAGGTCACCTCTCTACAACAGCCAGGTTACTAAGTCCCAAAAGGGTCTATAGTGTACAATTCAACCTGCATAAACAGGTCACCTCTCTATAGCAGCCAGTCCCAAAAGGGTCTATAGTGTACAATTCAACCTGTGTATACAGACCACCTCTCTATAGCAGCCAGTCCCAAAAGGGTCTATAGTGTACAATTCAACCTGTGTATACAGGCCACCTCTCTATAGCAGCCAGTCCCAAAAGGGTCTATAGTGTACAATTCAACCTGTGTATACAGGCCACTTCTCTATAGCAGCCAGTCCCAAAAGGGTCTATAGTGTACAATTCAACCTGTGTATACCGGCCACCTCTCTATAGCAGCCAGGTTACTAAGTCCCAAAAGGGTCTATAGTGTACAATTCAACCTTCATATACAGACCACCTCTGTATAGCAGCCCATCCAATTGTTGCGTCCAATGGTGACTGCTATTGACAGATTCCACTGTACTAACACTCCATACATGTTCTCCCATACATACATACATACATACAAGCAGGGTGTTGATGTTACCTCTCCTGTACTGTTAGGACTTCCATCAAAACTACTCCGTTGACACATTGGCAGACTATACACCCCTCATGAACACAATTACGAGTGACTTCCATGAAGCAGTGGAGGCAGTGACCACCACAGGAGGGAATAGCACGGGTTTCATCCAGGCCATTCGCTCCACAGCCACCAGCCTGGTCAGTGGAGTCGACGTGACGGGTGTGGTCCAGCAGTTCAACAATGCCGTTACGAGGTTGGGCGGAGTGGACCAGTTGAAAACGAGAGCGGTGACAATTGCTAATACTGTTGATATGGTGTCAAGAACAAATGCACAGGCAGCTTCTGATTTAGCTGAAGTATGTATGTATGTGGAACTATGTGTCTTCATTCACTTAATCACTTAGTCTTGAGTACACAAAGTATCTGTGTTTGATTTTGCACACACACACACACACACACACACACACACACACACACACACACACACACACACACACACACACACACACACACACACACACACACACACACACACACCACAGAGAGAGAGAGAGAGATTGTGTGTGTGTGGGGGTGTGGGGGTGGGGGGGTTTGTGTGTGAGTATGTGGGTGGGGGTGTATATTGTATGCATTGCATGAGTCATAATAATAATTATTATGCATGGAAAGTAGGTCACCCTGGTCTTTATACTGTGTACCTATGTAGGTCTTGAGCCCTCTGCTGGACTGGCTCAACACGAACTATCCACGTGTGTTGTTCGCTCACTTTGACAACTTTCCCGAAGTTGACTCAGGAGCTCCCTTGAGGACTCTGAATGAAATATCTGCTGTTCTGTGGATGGCCAACATTTCACTGAGCAGAATCGAGCAGCATTTCATGACCATTCATGACCTCGTGGCTAGCAATGGTGAGAACGGGCTGTGAATGTAGCACTAACTGTTTGTACATTAGTATTGCCATAACAATTTTAATGCACGATATATCCAATGTGTAAACTTCATGACACAATAATAATGTTCTTCATATCGGGATGGAGATATAGAGGATTTCAATGGTGGTTGCTAATTAGTGTGTGTGTGTGTGTGTGTGTGTGTGTGTGTGTGTGTGTGTGTGTGTGTGTGTGGGTGTGTGGGTGTGTGGGTGTGTGTGTGTGTGTGTGTGTGTGTGTGTGTGTGTGTGTGTGTGTGTGTGTGTGTGTGTGTGTGTAACTGTGTGGGTGTGTGGGTGTGTGACAGTGTGAGTGTGGGTGTGGGTGTGGGTGTGGGTGGGTGTGCGTGGGTGTGCGTGGGTGTGGGTGTATCTGTGTGGGTGTATATGTGTGGGTGTGGGTGTGGGTGTACAACTGGCCCATATGCTATACATGCAGAGTGAGAGCATAGGGGTACCTTTCTCAGCAACTTAGGAATTCACCTGTGCTATTGGAACTGTACAGGTGTGATTACAAGGGGTGTTAGTTTATGTAAACCATAGTAGGACCTCACAATTGAGGTCACCTATACTGGACAAGTGAAATGTTCACAATTGTGGGAGGTGGTCATAATTCTGATGTTGAAATTGTACAGGAGTACGTAATATGGTACTGGATTCCTTGGAAGTGGAAGATAGGGTCCTATCCCTGACCTGCTATCATTACTGAGGTGGTCTTCAATGGAGTACTACTGTAGTTCTCTTTGAACGTACAGTTTACACTTTTGTATGTTGTTACCAGGCAACTACAGCTCTGTAGACAAGTGTACATCACATGTGTACATATACTGTCTCCAGGCAACTACAGCTCTGTGTTTGATCCTACCACGAGTCTCTATGAGGTCATTCTCAGTCTCAATGAGTTGAAAAGCAGCATACAGTATGATCTCAACCAAGAAAACAATAATGTGAGTCTAATATGTGTACGTATGTTAGATACATACCTATATACTTAGATATCTATTCATGTTTTCATTATCTTGCTCCAATTAAAACTGTAGGAGAGTACCATTCAGTCCTTGGAGACTCTACAGTCCAGTATTGGCAGCCATCTTGATGTTGCCATAGCAACATTGCTCCAGGCAACTGAAGACCTAGTAGGCAGAATCAATCAGTTTACCAATGTTTTCATTGGCACAAGGAATGCATTCAGAGAGCTTGTTCATCTGTAAGTTTGTTGTCTGGGAACTTACTGTACCGTGTTGACACTGCCCCCACTTGTTGTGCGATGCATGATCTCTGTGATAGGGATTGGGATTGGTGGGGAGTAGAGCTATAGTTCGACATCCAAGAAGCTGGATAAAATGGCTACCTGTGAAGGGATACAAAAATGCTGTGGGAACTTGTTAATCCGGCATCCTCCATCCCCAACCACATCCTGAGACACAGCCAATACTGCAAACTCCACTTTAATCCAACATGTTATTTCTGCACCAGAGGATACACCTACCAGTCTATCAAAATTCCATCCTCTCTTTTCAATGATAACAGTTGATGTAGTGCGGTTCTCGTTACAATTCCCACCTCTCTATTTCAACACAGCTGTTAGCCACGAGCTGTCATTGTTTTGACTGTCAGGCCTATCAAAGGTTGTACCTTCTGCTTTCAAGTCTGTGTTTGTCTATTGTGCACTCCTCCTAGGTACGAGATCTCGAGAAGTGAAGTTGACATTGTGTTTGGACTAAGGTTCAATACATCATTTCCCAAACTCGTTAAGCCATGTGACACCGAGTGTGGCTGTGGGGGATTCCCCACCAGTATCAGGCCTGGATTTAATGTGGGTGTTGACTTGGTGACTGGAGACTTGACAAAGGTATGTGTGAGGGTGGTTGTGTGGTTGTGTGTGTTTGTGTGTGTGTGTGTGTGTGTGTGTGTGTGTGTGTGTGTTGTGTGTGTGTAGTGTGTCTGTGGTAGGTGGTTGTGTGTATGTGTGTGTGCATGCGTGTTTGTGTGTGTGTGCGTGTGTGCATGTGTGCGTGTGTGTGTTCACAATTCAATTATTTCAGAATTAGTGGAATGTGCACTTATGGACATACTACACTATCTCATAGTCAGCTGGTATCTCTGTGTTGGCACATTCCACAAACAGCTCAAAACACTCTCTCCCCCATATCCATATTCAGAGCATACTAACATGTAGGTGAATGTATAGATGGGACAGTGGAACCTCTCTATTACAAACCTCTGAATTGCAGAAACCTCTGTAATAAGGACACCTTTCTGTGTCCCAGTGTAGTACTGTAGTGTATTAGGTAACCTCTGAATTGCAGAAACCTCTGTAATAAGGACACCATTCTGTGTCCCAGTGTAGTACGTCAGTGTATTAAATGACCTCTATAAGGACCGAAATCAAGCTCCCAAAGTGTCCTCAATGTAGAGGTCACCTATTGCTCCACTGCGTATGTGCGAAAAATCAACCTTCACACCATCGTGTCATGTACACGTCCCCATACTCGTGTTTGTAGGTGTACTCTCCTGTTGGTGGTGTGGTGTCCCTAATCCCAGCTGAGCCTCAATACAGTGGATCTGTTGCGTACGATGCGGCCAGTAGTGTGGAGATTGTCCCCGTAGGTGACAACCTAAGAGACCACCGCATCATCATCAGCAACATTGTGCCTCATTTGGATATTCATAGCGGGACTTTCCTTGCTGCTGGTGGGTTCTGTATGCAAGTGTTCTTTGTGCAATTGTTGGCATTACTCACATGCACACACACACACACACACACACACACACACACACACACACACACACACACACACACACACACACACACACACACACACACACACACACACACACACACACACACACACACACACACACACACACACACACACACACACACACACACACACACACACACACACACACACACACACACACACACACACACACACACACACACACACACACACACACACACACACACACACACACACACACACACACACACACACACACACACACACACACACACACACACACACACACACACACACACACACACACACACACACACACACACACACACACACACACACACACACACACACACACACACACACACACACACACACACACACACACACACACACACACACACACACACACACACACACACACACACACACACACACACACACACACACACACACACACACACACACACACACACACACACACACACACACACACACACACTTATTGCACATATTTATATTTAGGGGCAACACTTGGTGAGGTCTCCAGTAGTGTTACCTGTGGCAACACCAAGTTCATACATTTGGAGGTACTGAAGGCCATCAACAGTACCACAGAGGTACCAGTGGATCCAACTCCGTTCCTCCAACCGATACTGGATCCCACAGTGATGCTCACCCTGGACTGCAACTCAGTGGCTGTATTGGAGAGTGGCAACGTGATTGACAGGATGAACCTCACCAGCACTGAACCAGAGAGGGTCTTACTGGGAGAGCCGCTCATTGTGGACCTGAGAATTCTCCCGCACGAGTTCCCGCAGCCTGTGGACTACACCCTCAGTGGTACCGGTTCCTACGCTTCAAGCTCTCCAGTGACCTTCTCGACAGAGTCCACATCGATCATGGTGGGACCAAACTTGGTGGAGTTCGGTGAGTTTGGGAAAATTCGTCACCACGAGGTCTGTATGTGTTAGTTGTGTCCCTTCCTAACAGGATGTGCAGCTGCCTACCATGACACAAGTTATGTTATTACATGCTAATATGCTCTTACACACAATGTGATATTATAACTCTGTTTGTATGTTCATACTGTGAGTACATTATACCTATGTGAGTAGGGGAACTTTCCATTTCTTTAGAATTCTCTGCAATGGGAAGTTATTCCGTGAACTTTTCAGTTTCTGTGAATGCTCTATCACGACAAATACAAGTACGTACGTATGTATTATCATGATGTGTATGTATGCAAGAAAGCACTATGGAATTCATAGTGTGTGATGTGCATGTGTGTATGTGTTCATATGTGTATGTGTGTTTGTGTGTTTATTGTATGTTTTTTTTTTGTGTGTGCGTGTGTTTATATTGTTTGTGTGCATGTGTGTGTGTGTGTGTGTGTGTGTGTGTGTGTGTGTGTGTGTGTGTGTGTGTGCACGTGTGTTTATGTGTTTGTATGTGTGTGTGTGCGTGTGTGTACACACATCGCCATGATACACACTTGTATATCTTTTCCCTCATCAGGCCCATATCCTTCCTAGTGTGGCCATTGATGCTGTCGGCTCTAGTCGTGTTGGCAACGCCGTGTATTCTCAGGTGAACCTCAACGGCAGGCTGTTCATTGGGGGAATTCCCTCCACTCTGGAACAGTCATGGGTATCCTGGCCTCTCGTTGCTAGGTTAGTGTCTCATCCATTTTTCCTCTGGATGCATATGAGTAATTTTAATTAATTTTCAAATTAATTACATGACATCATTAATCATACTGAATTTGAACTAATTTTAGTTAATTGTCAGAATGTTCTTATACATAGTGTTCACGTAGCTTGCATGTTGTGTGATATACATGTGTTTTACATGCACAGCTCATCGATGGACCTGGTCCTATCCCCCTCCACTCTCACCCTCACCTCAACACTCTTACAACAAACTGGATTTGGCGAAGAAGAAGGAGAAGAAGTCCTCGAATCAGCAACCCTGTGGCAGTATTCAATACCCCCTGTCAACCGAAACGAGTATGTACGTCAAATTTCAACCGCCGATACTTCTGCTCCCCTTTTTTCGGATTTAGCAGAAGGGGAGGGTATCAATTGCAGTGTTAGACAGTTGCCATGGCGTCTCCATGACTACCCCGCCTTTGAATTAGACTTCAAAGTCAAAGACCCTGACAGCCTACTGTCCGTTGAGCTGACAGTCCTGGCAACAAGGACAGGAGACACTCTGTTGAGACGTCCTCATCTAAGAGGACCACACGTTGTTGGCTCCTACAACCTAACCGGGACAGAAATGGTGGAATTTGTACTTGTTGCACGTAATTTGCAGGGGTTGCTCTCCACTTCACACTGTTCGTTGCTCCAGTACGATCGATCTCCCCCGCTTGGTAGAATAACACCGAGTCATCTGGTCTCCTCCCACCCCTCACAGTTGGAAGCCCTAGTGGTGCTCTTTGACGAGTACGGTCTGGACGCCGTGCAGCAGGTGGCAGTCGGGACGGTGTCTGGGGAATACGGCAGTGATGTAATGGACTGGAGAGACTTCAGCACTGCACTGTTACAGACTCCTCCCATCACCCATGCCTTCAGTTTCAGGAGGGTGAGTGTATCAGTACACGTTTCTCACAATTACATTGCATGTGTGCAGTGAATCATGCATTTAATTGGTAATTAATGAAATAATTGCCATGACAATAAATTGCTTGTTGCCCAATGACAAACATACCTAGTATTCATATGTACGTGGCTTGATCATAATGATCTGTATTATGTATTATGTTCTATTCAGTCGAGCATCATCACTACACTGTCACACTGATACGTATGTGTATTTTGTCCTAGATGTTTTTGTTTGTTTGTTTGTTTGTTTGTTTGTTTTTTGTGTGTGTGTGTGTGTGAAAATCTCATCGTTGTGTTAACCTCTTTTATACCCAACGATGCTGATTACAGGAAGGCATACTGACCACTAGCATCCTCAAAGTTGTCTCGCTGGACAAAGATGACTGCGAGAGAGAATGTCTGTCAATTCCCACATGTCTCTCTTACGACCACTCGGCACTGGATGTGCTTTGTGTACTTCACTCTGGAGTAGAGGGGCCTGTGTCGCTTGACGGCTATGAAAATACCTTCTGGACTCCTCCCCTTCAATCTGCTTCAGGGTTTTACCACTATGAAAGGCTTGGTGCTGGACACAGTGCTATTTTGAGCTTCGCAGATCTCTCCTTACAACATGGAAGAAAGTATTTTGTGAATGTACGCCTAGTGAACAGGTTGGGGTATCGTAACGTTGCTTCTTCTTCGGAGATCCTGGTTGACTTCACTCCTCCAGAACCTGGTCTCTTGAGGAATGTCCAAAACGATACACTCCTGTCAGATGGCTGTGATGTCAGTATATTTCAGGTTTGTGTGTGTGTGTGTGTGTGTGTGTGTGTGTGTGTGCTGTGTGTGTGTGTGTGTGTGTGTGTGTGTGTGTGTGTGTGTGTGTGTGTGTGTGTGTATGTCTGTTTGAGTGTGTGTGTGTGTGTGTGTGTGTGTGTGTGTGTGTGTGTGTGTGTGTGTGTGTGTGTGTGTGTGTGTGTGTCTGTCTGTCTGTCTGTCTGTCTGTCTGTCTGACTGTTTGTTTGTCTGTCTGAGTGTGTGTGCATGCATATGTATGTTTGTGTTATCCACGCATACCTAGGAATTATTCTCTTCATAATTCAGGTTACACACGACACCTATCATCACTCCAACAGTACATTAGTACATTAATAAATTACACTGTTGTATCCATGAATACACTTGTGTCTCTGTAGAGCCAGTGTGTGTCGGAGAGACCTGGGAACAATCATCGGGTCATTGTAGACGGGGAGAGGTCTGAGACCGTCTTCAATGGACCAGTCCCTCTGGTTGACGCGATGTACACGTCAGCGTGTCAGATCATGAGTGGTGAGCTGGTGTACGATTAAAGCCCATACTAGTGCCCATGGTTTGCATGCTACTGATTTCTGAGTGTTAGTGAGTGTTTGCTAATTTGGTAGAGGCGCATGATTGCTACAGCGTAGATAGGGGACAATATTGTAACTGATGAAGACCTTTGCGCTCGAAACGTCTTACATTTTAATCATTTCAATCCATTTCCACTGCTACATGATTGCTCATGAATTACCCAATCCCCAAGTGTTTATTTATTTATTTTTTTGTTTTTTCTTGCATGTATTGATTCGTGATTACACCCTAGAAGACCTTGAATGACCCAATTGACAATAGGTTACCCATTTCAACTAATGTTCCCACGATGTTTTGTTTTCAAAGGCTGTTATGGGCATCTGTCAATATCTTTGATTGGGTGTTAATTGACGTCAATTAATTAACTGAACTTTTTGTCTTCTGACTTAGCAGTTATTATATGTGTTTTACCTAACGTATGATTCCAATTAATATTGCATGGTAGTTGATTGGATCCATATATTTTTTTTTTCCAGGGGTAAAATCCATGGTAACATTAGTTAAGTGTGATGATTGTATCGTAGATGATACGTTTGATCATGGGTTGTTGTTGCCGATGCTTGTGTACACTTCTGTATACAGATGACATAATGAACATAAGGTAATTAATACCCATATCAATATATTCATTATAATCCTACTTTTATAGCAAACTGGAATGGTTTCCATGACGATGAATCCGGTATTATGGGATATGCCTGGTGTATTGGAACTGCCATCGGATCATGTGATGTTCTCCCATTCGAGGATCCCCATCGACTCCTCCCCTCGCGGGAAACGTGGACCAACTCCGCTTTGGCCGTGTTGGATCCGAACCTCCAGGACGGAGATTACTACATCACCGTGAGGGTGGAGAGTAACGTGGAGTATGGTGGACCGCTGGTGACCACTCTGCATCACAGCACCCCATACCAGGTGGACACCGTACCACCGGAAGTGGCTGACATGACACTGGAGGGCTACAGTGCGGATCAGAAAGAACTTATTGTCAGCTACACTGCCATGTATGTGCATGCATGTATGTGTGTGCATGTATGTGTATGTCCTGGGATTGACTGGCTGTTTACCTGGCCTGTACACTTGTACAACAAGGCTGACTTGTTGTTTGACAGGTCTGTACAGTTGTACAACAGGCCTGTACAGTTGTTCAACAGGCCTGTACAATTGTTCAGCAGGCCTGTACAGTTGTACAACAGGCCTGTACAGTTGTTCAGCAGGCCTTTACAGTTGTTCAGCAGGCCTGTACAGTTGTACAACAGGCCTGTACAGTTGTTCAGCAGGCCTGTACAGTTGTACAACAGGCCTGTACAGTTGTTCAGCAGGCCTGTACAGTTGTACAACAGGCCTTTACAGTGGTACAACAGGCCTGTACAGTGGTACAACAGGCCTGTACAGTTGTTCAGCACACCTGTACAGTGGTGCAACAGGCCTGTACAGTTGTTCAGCACGCCTGTACAGTGGTGCAACAGGCCTGTACAGTTGTACAACAGGCCTGTACAGTGGTGCAACAGGCCTGTACAGTTGTACAACAGGCCTGTACAGTGGTGCAACAGGCCTGTACAGTTGTTCAGCAGGCCTGTACAGTTGTTCAGCAGGCCTGTACAGTTGTACAACAGGCCTGTACAGTTGTTCAGCACGCCTGTACAGTTGTACAACAGGCCTGTACAGTTGTTCAGCAGGCCTGTACAGTTGTACAACAGGCCTAGGCCTGTACAAGGATACTTTTCTTGTACACATTTACTATATCTACACAACACTATACACCATGTTGTCTACTGTGCACATGTGAATAACTCAATGTTGTTCCATTCTTTGTATAGTGATAGCGGATCTGGCTTGTATGACATGAGTGTTGCCATAGGAACCAGTCCGTCTGACTCCGCACTGTTGGGTTGGACCAGTATTCCCATATCGTCCAGTCCTGTTTCCGTTTCAGTAACCATCCCAGATGGAGTGCCGTCTTACATTAAAATCAGAGCTACTGATAGAGGTGTGTGTGTGTGTGTGTGTGTGTGTGTGTGTGCGTGTGTGCGTGCGTGTGTGTGCATGTATGCACATGTGTGTGTTGTTTGTGTGTGTGTTGTTGTTTATGCATGTGTGTGTGTGTGGGGGGGGGGGTGGGTGGGTGTCTGGGTGTATATGGGTGTTTTTTCTATTTTCGTGTTTAAGTGTATCTCAAGGCACACGCAGTAGGACAGTGGATTTCTATGCATGTGTATTTCACATACTCATGTGCATATGGGCTCATGTACATAATATGTGGATACACCAAGCTTCACCCACAGTGTTTAGATAATATATTTAAGAAACATCACACTTTGGTACAATAGTTCACTTATATATGATCTTTTGTTGTTTGTTTACTGTTGTTTGTTTACCTCGGTTTCCATGTAGTTGGTCTGTCAACTGTGTCGTTGTTTCCCGAAGTCCTACTTGTTGATCGCACACCTCCGATTGCCGGCAATGTTCGAGATGGAGGAGTAGCACACACTGATCGACAGTACCAATCAGAGACAGATGAGATCTGCATCAATTTTGATGGATTCAGTGACCCCGATACCGGCATATCCACCTACTGGTGGGCAATTCTGGCTTCGGAGGATGATAGCATGATTGCCAGCAGATATCTCACGGTTGGTGAGATGCTCCATCAGATCGCCTGCGAAGACGGACTCTCCCTACGAGTTAACACTCACTACTACAGCACACTGGTTGCTTCCAATGGAGCTATTAGGAGACTGGATGGAGATGTATTGAACACTACTGTATCATCAGATGGAGGTGTGTGTGTGTGTGTGTGTGTGTGTGTGTGTGTGTGTGTGTGTGTGTGTGTGTGTGTGTGCATGCGTGCATGTGTGTTTGTGTGTGTGTGTGTGTGTGTGTGTGTGTGTGTGTGTGTGTGCCAGTGTGCATACAGTACATCTCGCAATTCAAACTCACATATAGCACAACTTACATGCAACTTACCACACCTCATAACAACCTATAAAGACCACCCTAATACCCTCAAATTAGTAGTCCTTGTATACAGATTATCTTGCAGTGTACAGAGGTGTTCACTGTAGTTGAGTTGACATACTGGAATGTACAATATCTGTTACTGTATGCATGTAGAATGGTTTAGGATTTAGGATTCTCACCATGGGTTACACCATGCATGCATACGCATACATACCTCCTCCTTCACCACCCATCTCTCCTTGCAGTGTACATCGATGTGACTCCACCAACGGCAGGAGTTGTGAGAGATGGTCCCTCGGAGGGTGAAGATGTCGACTATTCTTCCTGTTTCTCGTGCGTCTGGGCAAACTGGAACGGGTTTGCAGACAACGAGTCTGGAATAGACCACTACCAGATAACAGTCAACCACAAGTCTTTTGACTCTGCTGTGTTCACCACGCTTTACGAATCAGATCTCCCCTCCAGCGCATCTTCTCTCTCTTTATCTCGCTTCAACTTTCTCACTGGGGACAGTGTTAAGGTTCAAGTTCGAGCATGGAATGGTGCTGGATTGTCAACCGTGGTCGAGAGCAGCGGTGTTGTTATTGATCTTACTCCTCCGCTTGTTGCCAGTGTCCAGAATGGACCACACGCAGCTGTCACTGACGGGCAGTATCTCAGCAACACATCTGCACTGACCCTCACATGGCAGGCAAGCGATTCAGAATCAGGTCTAAACCAGACAAAACTTGCGCTATTCCAAGTTCTAGAAGGCATGCATGTACAGATACATCCCTCACCTCACTCCACGGAGACTTTTGAACTTATCGACCCAAGCCTTATGGAGTGGACTGTGTATGAATTAGTACTCAATCCTGGTGCTACGTATGTGGCCGTTTTTGAGTTTGTCAACGGTGCTGGTTTGAGCACAGTGAGAGAAGCACCCATGTTCACCGTCGACAGTGACCCTCCGACGATCGGTGATCTGGTGATAGTAGGAGGAGAAATCGTGATGGGGAGTAACGGGAGTGAAGTCATCGCCATAGCAACTGATGACAGGATTGAAGTTACGTGGGCGGGACAGGATGCAGACTCGGGTGTGTCGGAATATGTGCTCTACCTCAGGAATGAGTACAATGTCTCTGTGTTGCCTGGCCGTGTGGAATCCATTGTTGTTGAGGGTTCACATACTGTTGTCAGCGGGTTGCTCCTCACCTCTGGCAATGCTAGTGATGGTCCATTTTACATTTTGCATTTGGTCGCTGTGGACAAAGCTGATGTGATGTCTGAACCTCTTATGTCACTTCCCATATTGTGAGTGTGTGCATGTGTATGTGTGTGTGTGTGTGTGTGTGTGTGTGTGTGTGTGTGTGTGTGTGTGTGTGTGTGTGTGTGTGTGTGTGTGTGTGTGTGTGTGTGTGTGTGTGTGTGTGTGTGTGTGTGTGTGTGTGTGTGTGTGTGCATGTACAAGTGCGAGTGTGTGTGTGTGTGTGTGTGTGTGTGTGTGTGTGTGTGTGTGTGTGTGTGTGTGTGTGTGTGTGTTTGTCAGTGTGTGTGTGCATTAATTGACATTTTATGACAATTTTTTTTCCTATCTTCAGTGTCAGATCTGGTCCAACTGCTGGCATTGTTACTGATGGGGAAATCCCTGACCAAGACATAGATTATACTCACAACACTGCAACCGTGACAGCTCACTTTAAAGGCTTCCATAGCAGTATCTGTGGAGGTATCCAGCATTATACATGGTCCATAGGCACCGACACAGAAGGCAGCGAGGTGGAAAACGTATTGGAGACCACTACAAGGGGATTGTCAGGGGGAAGAGGCCAGGTCAGTAACATCAGTGGGACTTGTGCACTATTTAACCTCTTTCAAGGCTACCTAACCTTGCTCTAGGCTACCTAACTTACTCTAGACTACCATACCTCAACCTTGCTCTAGGCTACCTAACCTCAACCTTGCTCTAGACTACCTAAACTCAACCTTGCTCTAGGCTACCTAAACTCAACCTTGCTCTAGGCTACCTAAACTCAACCTTCCTCTAGACTACCTAAACTCAACTTTTCTCTAGGCTACCTAACCTCAGTTTTGATAGCATTCATAATCCTTGTAGCTCGTATTCAAACCTAATCTCTCTCACTAATCTCTCCCCTATTCACTGCAGGTGTACCTGGGAAATCTGGCTGATTACCACGGCTCACGTCTGTATGTCACTGTCATAGGCTATGATGGTTGTGGTGGATCGTACAAGGCTTCTTCTGATGGTTTCATCATTGATACAATCCCTCCTGTGTTCGACGAGATTGTCCTGGGCGGCAACAAGATTGACCTGTCAGAGCTTCGCTATGGCAGAACAGAGCAGCAGTATTATCAAAGCGATGAGCACCTCTTTGCCTACTGGAGGTCGTCCGATGGTGAATCAGGCTTGGTGGAGGACTACGTTGTGAGGGTTGGCTCCTACCCCGGAGGAGATGACATTGTTGGTGACTTCTATACTCCAACTGGATCCCTGCAAAATCGAACCTATTTGCCTGAACTGGAGGGAATTCCCCAGCACATCACCTTGGTGACGGAGAATAGAGCAGGATTGAGAACTGAGATGAGTCTGCCTCCGGTTGTCATGGATACCTCGCCACCTCAACGAGGGGAGGTAAGACATATACTGCATGCACTCAAACTATGTCTATCTGCACTTTCATTGTGTTGTCATGGCAACTTTCATTCAAGTTCTCAATACCAAACAGAACTTATGTACATAATTTGAAAACCTATTCATTTAATAACTAGTGGACAAAATTGTGTAATATGTGATTACTGTTTACATACTTGTTTATGTTTAGTTATTTATATTTATGTTTAGTTATTCGTGTTCATGTTTAGTTATTTGTGTTTATGTTTAGTTATTTATGTTTATGTGTAATAATTTATGTGTATTTTCCTTCTCTTGTAGTTGTCCTGTCCCTCGTTCATCATCGGGGATCCCTGTAACCCACTTCATTCTGTGTTTGCCTCCTTGAGCTGTTCCTGGTCTGGTTTTCACGACCCACACAGCCCCATATCCTCCTACTCCATAATGATAGGGTCTTCCCCCGGGAGTCAAGACGTCCTGTCCCCCATTCTTTTCCCGCACGGTGTATCCTGGTATGCAGCTCCATTGCTGGAGTATTCACCTGGTGTTGGCTACTTTGTGACACTCACTGCTATCAACGAAGTTGGACTGAAAACCCTTGTCTATTCTTCAGCCATTTTTGTTGAAACCACTCCTCCAGTGCCCCCACAAACTGTGAATGTAGTGGCCAACTACCTGGAAGCGAATTTTTCAGACTTGGAGAATGCTCTGGATTCACTTCCTTCGTCAAAATGCATTCTAGAAACCGACTCCATAACGCTGGAGTGGAGCGAGTTTGTCGACACCGAATCGAATATATCCTCCCACCAGTTTTCCATCGGCCACTCACATGGTGCTAGCGACATAGTTGAGTTCACCATCATCCAGCCCATAGTAGCCATGGGTGTGTACAGGTACACTGTAAGCAATATCGGAGACGCTCTACGAAGCATTGGACGAGAAGAGGTGTATGTGAACATCAGGGCACTCAACGCTGCAAACTTTGCAACTGTTGCATCAAGCGGGCCTCTGTTTGTGGCCACGTCTGATAACAAAGACGAGTCCTGGATCTATGATGGTTGTCGTGGTAACCAAATTGCCGATATCGATTACCAGACGTCCACTACCGAGTATTGTGGTTATTTTCACATTGGGGTCAACTGTCCTTTGCGATCAGCAGAGTGGGCTTTGGAAGGCATAGACGGAGAGCTGGCGGTGGAGTTCACTGGACTAGCAGACCTTTCTCCTGTCACATCAATTGGAGGATTGAAGACGACCGGCAACACCTACAGTGTGTCGTCTGACCAGCTGAGGCTCTATCATAACGAAACGTATCGATTGATTGTCCGCGGCTATGATGTAACCGGACGCAGACACCTTCTCGTATCGGATGGAGTTTTTGTCACAATCCACCCAGTTCAACAGGGCAAAGTAAGGGATGGCCTATTGGCTAACTACGATTTGAAGTATCAAGTCAGTACGACATCACTCAGTGCACACTGGAGTGATTTTGGTGACGGAAGTGCAGAACAGGAAATTGAATATTATCAAGTTGCCGTGGGAACGGACAGGCGGTATTTCAGTACAAAATCCAACATAGTCCCGTTCACGAATGTAGGATCGGCCACGTCGCACACATTCACGGGGCTAAATCTGGTTGCTATGGACCAGGTGTACTACGTGACTGTGCGGGCTTATGCTGTCTCAGGTGCCTCTGTCGATGCTACCTCCAATGGAGTCACGGTGGGGTTCAACACGAGTATTATTTCTGGGGTTATCTCTGTACCGGCCTATCAATCTGACAATACTTCGTTTTCAGCTCGTTGGACCGAGTTTGAATCAGACGTACCAATCCGGTCCTACCAATGGGGTGTGAGTACGTCACAGTTTAGTGAATTCCAACTGCAAGAGTTCTGTTCGAACATTTCCCGAAACTATGAAGAGGAGCTGGACGTTTTCGGTCTGTCAAATGTTGGACTAGACACAGCCATCACAGCTAACCTCTCCCTGCACTCTGGCCTGGAGTATTACTTCATTCTGCGTGCTGTCGATCAGGGCAGCAAGTGTGTTACTATTAGCAGTTCTGGTACCATTGTTGATACCACACCACCCGTTGTAAAAGGCATATTTGTTGGGTCCAATGAATCTCGTTACCAGCTCACAGATGCACATGATCCCCATGTGACCTACCTTGGTTACAATGATAACATTCAAATCTTGTGGGAGGAGTTCAGAGATTACGAAACACCAATGGACCATTATGAAATTGCCATCTTCCAACAGTCTCAATGTGGTCAAGAACTTTCAAATGCTTCAATGCTGACCCCCTTCTATGCAACGGGACTCGCAACAACATACACCTTTCAGTATTCTGCCGTTAGTCTCCGATCTTCAGTTCCATATATGGTTGTCATCAAGGGAGTCAACATGGCTGGCCTGTATACCATGGGATATTCCAACCCATTTGTTGTTACCATGGAAGCACCTCTGGGTGGTGATGTGAAAGATGGTCCATCTTGGAACGATGACCGTGTTTACCAAAGTAGCCTGGATTCTCTGGTGGCTACCTTCAGTCACGCGTTGCTGAGGCCGTATGTAGGTGTAGGAAATGTATCCTCTGATCCTTGTCCTCGCAATGTCACCTTCTCGCTAGATGGTACTGATAGCAAGTGGGATGTTTTCCAACCATCAAGGTGAGCTATTTGTGAGAAATCTAGCTTTTTGGTAGTCGCATCAACTTTTGAAGATGACAACTTCAGGTATCCAGGCATGTTTAAAAAGGCAATTTTATTGTTTTCTGTTATTTTTATGCATTTTCTCCTGCTGGAGATGTCCCTTGGGGTAAAAACCCAGTAAAAACATTGATAAATTCTGTTCCTGAATATTCCTGTAGAAAGACTACATCTTATGATATTAGGGTAAAGTGTCATCATGTTTGCTGTATTGTGGTTTGTGTCTGCTTGTTATGGTACAGAGTGTTTGTACAGTGGAGCCTGTATACAAAGACCGCCCAGGGGTCCATAATAAATTATCTCTATGTAGAGATGACCTGGATGTAGAGGTGGTCTTTATGTAGAGGTGGTCTTTATGTAGAGGTGATCTTTATGTAGAGGTGGTCTTTATGTAGAGGTGGTCTTTATGTAGAGGTGGTCTTTATGTAGAGGTGATCTTTATGTAGAGGTGGTCTTCCTGTAGAGGCAGTCTTCCTGTAGAGGTGGCCTTTATGTAGTCTTTATAGTTGCAGTGACCCAGGACCCCAGACACCCACCTAGCCAGTAGTGTATGTACTGTACAAACGTCTATACTGCTTTGTATTCTGTAGGGTTGCTGGCGTCATTGGAGACACGATTGTGTACGAGACGGACAACGACACTTTGTCCCTTGGTGTACGAGGAACTACGATCACAATGTCAAGGAACAATATTGGAGAAAATGTCTTCACTGGCGTGGTTCGCTACCCCGCGGCCTTCTCTATAGAAGATGGTGACTTACTGTCAGTGCACGTTGCAGCTGCAGTTGGTGAAAAAAGTCTTGAAGTGAATTCAGTGACATCGCTAGTTTTGTATGAAGGTCCCGACGACTTTCTCCCTCAATTTGACTTAAACCTATTTCTGTCAAACCCCGACATATTCGAGGGTTCCCCTCACTTCTCAGCACTCGGATTTTCAATATACAACCGAAATGCATCTGGAGACGGAGTAGGCCCCAAAGTGGTACTGTGGTACTTCAGGAACTCACCTCGCTCTGTTCCCATCTATTCGTCTGCTGAGGTGTTTGTTAGTGTTAGTGAGACTCATATGTATTCGCTGAGATTCACGTGGGATGAACGAGACTTCAATCCGAGCTTCTGGGTTAAACTCTACATCGACGGCCAACTGACTGAATCACTGCATGGTATACAGAGTTTTACTGAGCAAGTAGACATCGCTTTGTCACTCTTTAACCAAAATGGATTCCTGCCCAGTGTGGATGCCACTGGAGACCCCTCTGTTCCTCCAGAGGTGGAGGCCACATTCACTGATATCATACTGCCCCTTAGGACCAGCACCGTGTGTCGATACGGACAGCCCATGCACAGCTGGGAGGACCCTTTCATTAGGGTGGAAGCTGGTGTGGGAACTGCCCCCTTTCTCACCGATGTGAAACCTTACGAAGTGAGTTTGTTGTAACCACATGTTGCAGTGACTGCAGTGTTGTATGACCTCCAGTCCATGTCTATGTCAGTGATTGTGCAAGATTTTACACGTACATACGTGTGTAGTAGTTATGCACCTATCAATGTGAACCCCCACTGCCCTCTGTAGGCTACCTGGTGGTGGGGGGGGGGGGGGTGAGTGGGACTTTCGTGGTTAATGTAGTGGTGAGAGGTGGGAAAATTAGTGTGATAGTATTTTAATTAATTTGTGGAGATTGCTATTTGGGTGTAATAAAAGCCTTCCCCATATTACAGAGGTGGAAGAAGGGAAAAAATGTGATTAGTGTGATCGTATATTAATTAATTTCTGGATACAGTGAATTCTTGTCAATCTGCCACTGCTTTATCCACCAAGCCTTTTAATCCGCCACAATTTCCCAGTACCAAAATAATTTACAAGTATCAATGAATACCCAGTTAATCCGCCAAACACGTTGATCCATTCTTTGAAAACGCATTGCACTGGATTAACGAGTATTCACTGTATTGCTATTTGGGTGTACGTACATAATTAAAAGCCTTGTCCATATTATAGAGGTGGAAAAATTGAAAAAAAATCATAGTAATCCCCCTCTACGTACGGGGTTGTATAGTCTCTCGTAAAAGAAGAAGTAAATGTCACATAACTTCTTGCTCAGCCCATGGGGGTGGGGTGGGGTTGGTTTCACATCAACAGGTGCATTACTATACATAATTCAATTTTTATCATGGTAGGTAGATCAAAGGTTAGATTAATAAAATTTAAATTTAATATAAAATCTCTACAACACACTAATAATCAAGTCATTAACTGTGCATCACCCTTGCCAATAACCAAGCAGACTAATTTCCTGTCACCAACAACATCAGCAACACTGAACAAATAATGGAGCAATAACAAAATTGCCATCCCATAACACAAGTTATGTCTCTTCCAAATGGGATGTGTGACTGTATTGGCTGTACATCCAGTTTGGAAGGGAGATAACTAGTATGTACAACAATTCAAGGTCATATACGTAGGTACATATATGTATATGCATATAATATGTATCCTGGTTGAAGGTAACATCAAAGGAACTGACCTATGTACATTTCCCATGTACTAGCTCAGAACAGATCAAGTTGATGTACTTTTTGACAAAACCTGATTAATTTTGATGCACTTCTTGGTTGCCAGGATACATAATAGATAAATCCCTCCTTGGGTTGGTACATGGGAAATGTACCAAACCAAGGAGGGATTTATCTACTACATGTATGCCCTAATTCCCATAATGCGCTCTCCTCACTTTGATCCCGTATTCCCACAGGTTGTGTTGGTACCATGTACCCCATGTCTACCTGGACCCTGTGAGAACTTCAGCTGTAACGCCAGCTGCACTGACTACGATCCGTACACTTTCACCTTCACCATCACCAACCTCACTCTTGCCATTGGCTCTTTCGAGGAGCAATCCTTATCCGGTAGTTCTCAACTCTACTCCTCCATCTCGCGTGATGGTTTCATCCCGGCTGGCTACTATGTGACTGTGATGGGAATCACCGCCAGTGGAGCTTCCGCTATATCATCATCCAACGGAGTCATCATTGACACCTCTCCTCCCCGTCTCGTAGATGCAATTCATCATTTTGACGTGGCGTTCAACCCATCACAGCCTGTGGACTTTCAGGGTAACAACAACACCATATCTGCCAGTTGGGAATTCAGAGACGATGAAAGCGGAATAGTTGAGTACCTTTGGAGTATTGGCACCAGTCCTGGAGCATCCGACGTGCAGACCTTGACATCTGTAGGGCTCAATAGATCTGCCACCAATAGCAAACTGGAGGGTGTTCTCAGTGATAATACGACCTACTACATTTCTGTAGTGGCTGTGAATGGTGCTGGACTACGCTCCGTATCCACAAGCACTGGGATCACTGTCATTTCTACCGTGTTGAACGAGACGGAGTTGCAGTCTTTGGTGGAGATTTTGTACGTGGAGTCCCTGCTGGTTCCTTCTGCGGATGATCCCGATACATTTACCGTATATGAGGTTGCGATGGAAACGGATTCAGCTGGTATCAGCTGGAATGATGTGCCGGAAGAGGTTGATGAGATTTGTAAGTGTGTGTGTTTGTGTGTGTGTGTGTGTGTGTGTGTGTGTGTGTGTGTGTGTGTGTGTGTGTGTGTGTGTGTGTGTGTCTGTCTGTGTGTATCTGTGTGTGTGTGTGTGTGTGTGTGTGTGTGTGTGTGTGTGTGTGTGTGTGTGTGTGTAGTGTGTGTTTGTGTATGTATGTGTATGTGTGTCAGTGTGTTGATACTTCGTGTGTACCATTGTATTACAAATACCACTGCTTCCCAATGTTCACCCCACAGCCTGGTCCATCGGATCAAAACCTCTCGCTGATGACATTTTCCCATCCACACTTGTCAGCTACTCCAGGTCAACCTATGCAGAATTCAAAACTGGTTACCTCTTCATCAATGGAACTGCCTTTGCTAGTCTTGCCGAGGTTTTGGCCATTGCAGAGACAAAGGAACGTAACAACAGAGACAACCTACTGAGCATCCAGCCCGGTAGTGTGTTCTATCATTCCCTGGAGTTCTGTAATGTGGCCCACAAGTGTACTGAAGTCAGGACTCAGCCTGGAATTGTTGTCCGTGAGTACACACTACCGTAAACGCTGTATGTATGTTAAACACTTTGTAGAGTAAACATTGTACATATAATACAACTAAACACTGGCGTGTACAGCAAAATATGTGTGTGAACACTCTATGTGCACTCTATATACAGTAAACACTGTGTAAAGTAAACAACAAGTGTAAAATAAACACTGTAGTAAACAATGTGTACAGTAAACATTGTGTACTTGTAAACAGTGTACAGTAAACAATGTGTACTTGTAAACTATGTGTACTTGTAAACAATGTGTACAATAAACATTGTGTACTTGTAAACAGTGTGTACAGTAAACAATGTCTACTTGTAAACAATGTGTGTAGAGGTAATAGTTGCAGCCAGTCTTGGTGTTGCTGTAAGACATGGGCAACTGTCCATCGTTGCAAATAAGATGTACTGTAGCTTCTTAGCTAGTGGTCCCCCCAACTTGAATAAGATTTCAAATGTCAAAAATTGACAATATCTACTTGCCCTTGGACTTCACATAATGTGTGACATGCTGAATATAATAATGTACTATATATATATCTATTGTACGTATGTACTGTGTGTACATATATATTCTATGTGTACATTTCAAGCATAATATTCCATATTGTATGTTTTTACGTGTATTATAGGCCCTCAAGACTATTTTGTGGTGGTTGATAACAGAGATGTAGCTGCCAACTTGTACCAGATGCAGTCAATGAACTACACTGTGGCAGAAACTCCCATCCCAGATAGAGAAGCAACAATGCTAGTGAAGGTATGTATATTCCATATTCATTCCCTGCGAAACTGTGTGTGTGTGTGTGTGTGTGTGTGTGTGTGTGTGTGTGTGTGTGTGTGTGTGTGTGTGTGTTTGGTCTTAATTGTGTGTAGGGGTGTGTGTGTGTTTGTAGGCATATATGTAGATGTGTATTTGTGTCTGGGTGTGTGCGTTTAGTGTGTGAGTGTGTGTGTGTGTGTGTGTTTGTGTGTGAGTGCATGTTATGTGAGTGTGTTTATTTCCTAAATACATATGTCCATCATATGCTCTGCTTCTCACCCCCTGTAATCAATGCAATCCTGTTTCACATAAGCCTTGCATGTACTAACCCCTAGGCACCTTCTATTGTGCACCACTGATTCCACATACGTATGTAGATCAACCTTCCTTCTTGTTCCTGGATATACAATGCATGTGCAATGCATATTGTAGGGAATACAATGGGCCACTATGTTGTAACATCTATTATGTAAATATTATTGTAGTAATGACACGTATGCGTATCATGACGTACAGTGTGTATATAGTATCAGTGATAACGTAACCACAAGTATTGTGAAGAGGTTTCAAGACTGTATAAATACCATTTTTGCATCACTGCTGGTAACATGCATTGCATGCTAATGCTTCGGAGCTTCAGTGTGTGATGTTATGTGTTTATCCCCCCCTTTTGCTACGGCTGAAAGCAGTGTGTGATGTTATGTGTTTATCCCCCCCTTTTGCTACGGCTGAAAGCAGTGGAAACAACTACGTCTGTGGTACAGCCAAACTGCTTTGTAGACGCAGACACATTGGGACAAGCTATTATTCTCCCTATAGAGAGGTTGTCCACTTCTCAACATTGGTACTATAGGAAAAACCTTTTTTCATGCGTCAAAAAGTGTCCTTTGTAGGGAGGTGATTTCTGTTGTAATTTTATTCGGAGTTTTATATACTTTAACAGAAGTTCCACTGTACCTACTAAACCACTGTACAAAGGCCCCAACATGCTTTGGTCACACTACTACTGTGTGTCAGTGCGCACGACTTTGACAGAACATTTCAGCTGGTTCATTTGTTTTTATACACTTCATAGTGTTCCAACTCATTTTATCTGCACTGATATATTTATTTGTTTCAATGCTGTTTTCCAATCATCAGCATCTTTGTTCTGTTCCCTTGTCCTATTTGTCAACTTGTCTGTTTTTGTTTTGCTGTTTATTGTTCATTCCCACTCGTGTGTTATTGCTCACAAGGACAACAGTGTCATTATGTTGTCTCTCTGGGCTGTAGCTCTCTCAGTCAACACCTCATTTGCCGCGGGAATACTGTCTGAGGAGGATCTCAGACGATTCTACCGCACCTCCTCTCTCTACATCAGCAACCCTCTACATCAGCAACCCATACACAACAATGGGACTGACAGCTGCTAGTGTGTCAAGAAGGTGAGTAGCTTCATGAGGGTACCAGGAGTCTCTCTAATTGCATTCAACTCAACTTGCAAAAGTGAAACATTTCGATTTTCAGGATTAAGTGTTTAAAAGCACGGGTTCATTCGAAAGATTTTTTTCGTTTAGTTTTTTTTCCCCAACCCTGTGCCTACAAATGGAGGTTTGGTAGACAGTGTTGTCTGTACATAGCACGGTCAAATGAGCACACTTGTCCCAGCATTCTCTAGCTTAAAATGTTGATCTCTGATACGTATGTGAAATTTAAGACAAAATGAATATAATTCATTTCAATGTTCCCAGAAGTTTAGTATATTCTAATTTCACTGTAATATTTGCATTATTGGTGATGTTTTTACATTTCACAGGTTTACAAATATCGGTGGTCCCAGTTTTTATGTCTCATTCCTTGGACAAAACTCTTTGTCAGCTCCGCTTAAAATTCAAATTTCCTTCGATTCAAATGTCGATTGGACGTTGGCAAGGCCAACATTGCTGTTCTGGGACACACACCAGGGTGTGTGGCGGGAAGTTAACGAAACATGTACAGACGCACCCACTACGGTAGACTGGGTTTCCTATACTCTAACAACTTACATGTGTTCGACATCAGACACTTCAAGAAGAAAACGGCAGATGACTAACATGACAGCGTTTCTTGAACGAGCAACACATTTTGTGGTTGGACAGATAGGTAGTACCATCATCAACACGGCGCCACGCCTCCAACTTCCAGACATGCCTACTGACATCCAACAGAATCCAGTAGTGTACGAAGTGGACTTGTCTATGATGTACACCGATAACGAGATGGATTCAGTCCTGTTTCATCTCCTGACTGCACCACAGCTGGGGACTG